>JAPMOR010031749.1:152007-166811 GCA_026543865.1 Argiope aurantia | reverse complement strand
GGTGTTGGGGGATTGCAATATAGAGTGAATCAGAACTCAAAAGCAAAACTTTAAAAGAATTGTGGAGCACACTATAACCAGCATATTTTTATTTGGGAATGTAAGGCGCAAGTGCTCCATTGAAGTACAAGGCATGAAAGGAAACGTCAGCTGTTTCCAAACAGTATTATTGGCAAGTGTTTCTATAATTTTTTTTTGTAATAGTTTTTTAAAATTGCGTACATCTACAATAAATACAAGCTTGGAAGTGTCGACTGAGTACATGCTTCACGCTTTTTGACGAATTCCATTCAGGATCTCGTCATTCAAATATTCGTTGAAGCTGCACACATGCGATAAATGTCTTTCATCTTTGGAATTGTGAGAGAATTGTTAAAGTGACACTGTTGAGCATGTATTACTGATGCGAACGTAGTTTTGAGCTATTAATATAAAATTGTTGTCAAGGATGTTATTAATAAGTAATTTATAATTATTTTCCTGCATCCTTTCATGCCGACATACCTTGTGCTTTCTAATCACTTGCGTTCATATATTTCTATCTAACGAAAATAATATTCTACAACCCACTAATAATTTGCCCCTGAATTTTAAAATACCCTGTATTTATAAAGCGATATTATATATTATACTATCTTAAATAAAAAATGGAAACTAATCCATGTTTCGTTTCTGTGGATTAATTAACCCAAAAAAGAAAGTCTTTCAAAGGTGTATTTAAAATAGATTTCAATACAAAGTGAATTAAAAATATTTAAAACTAATTTTACATTATTGGATCTTTTCATTGAAATCTTGTCTGCCTTTTTACACAAGTATAAATGTTTTGGTTCTCATGCGTACTTTATCGAGAAATACGATTATGTCCTCAGTATATAAGTGGTTGAAAGGTCCAATCCAAATTTCGATGCAAAAACGTAAATTTGATTCAAAATCTTTCTTGTAGAAACCTGAAGAATTAATTTGTTCTTCCAACAGATTCTATTGATTTAATATTTACATTGAAATCGGTAGTGAATGGAAATAATTAAGATGAATCACTGTGCAAGCAAAAGGCTTAATCCAAGTTATTATGTTTTCATTTCTCTTAGAAGCAAATTTATATACAAACTAGCCGCCTTTGGCGACCAGCCGGTTCGCCAGTATTACCGCTCTCTAAAATTTTCAATTAAATATTTTAAGTAACTGGTCTCTTAAATGATTCTCAAACAAAACATTTTTAATTTTCAAATTTTGATAGTCATACCAAACTTATACTGTTTAGATCGTTTCGTTCGATTTTCTATATATATTTTGCTAATTTGTTGTCATTTCCGGCAAAACTTCAACTTTAATTTAAAATGTAAATGATGAAATTGCAATGAATATTATTTTTTAATAAAACCAAGCGTTTTATTTTATTTATCATCTTTACTGTTATTTATTAATTATTATTATTATTGAATATGAGTATTGCAAACAGAATCGCTCGGTATTTAAGTCTTATGTTAGCTACAAAATATTTTTCATCATTTATGTAATATCTCAAACAATAATTCAACACAAATTTCTTAGATTCAGCATAAAATTCAGTTTTTATTTTTGCTTTCAAAAGGATTGAAATGAAATCAATAATAATATTTTGTTCCTGCCTATAAATATATTTCAAAAATTATGAAGTCTAAATTTAATGCAGTAAGGTATCATATTCTGAGAAATATTCTGGACACACCAAATTTTAAATAAATGAATGAATGTTTCTATTTTCCACGATCAACTAAGACTTATTTATGAAGTTTTAAATGTTAAAAATTTAGAAAAACTCACCATTTTCATAATCTTAGGTCAATGAATCTTGAGAAACCTGCGCGTTGATTGGCGTATTTTCTTTGAAGCGATCGATGGAAAATCTAAAATTATCCATTTTTTTATTGAATAGTGATATTCAAATTTTCCTAAATCAGTCAATTTAAGTGATTGGAAATTAACTCTTAAAAGTCAGTGATTTAGTTGATTGGAAATTAACTCTTAAAAGTCAGTGATTTAGTTGATTGGAAATTAACTCTATGACCACCATAAAATCTGTGCTTTCTCTTGTAGTGTATGCATTCTCCTTAATATCCGCTCGAATAAAACATCACATACAAAAATACTACATAGAACAAACACATCAAAAGTAAACATAACATTGCAATAGTTGCCAAAAACAAAAGAGAGAAAAATGCAATTAATAAGCAGACGATATTTAGAAAAGTACAGATATTTAGACTGGAAAATGAAATTATCTGAAATTAACCACACGCGCAGACGATATTTACAAAAGTAAAAATATTCAAACCTGAAAAAGAAAATATATGAGTTATTCCATCAATAAATGCCATAAGTTTGTTTATATCTTCATAGATCATAAAATAATTTTTCTTGAATTTATTTTTTAGAAAAAATAATATTTCATATTTGTTTCATTTCCTACAAACACGTGCCGAAAATTATATTTTTGCAGATTTCATTTCCAAAAAGATTTAATTTATTTTTAGTTGGAGTTTTAATCAATGTGATGGCAACACTTTGAAAAAAGCTAATTTTTCCCCATGAATGTGAAACGTGCTTAATTTCAATTTTTATTTTTTACGAAAAAAATTATTGAAAAACATAGTTAAAATATTTATTTAAAAATTCATTAAAAATAGAAATTTAATTTTAAGATTAAAACATTGGTATCATTTAAAAGATAAATTTTCGATCTTTAACTTCATGTAAAAATCTTTTTTGTGCGGTAATATTTTCGGAAGTTATAGCAGAAACACGTCAAAATTTCGCTTAATTTTTAAATAAATAAAATTCTAGTTAAAAATTCGAAAAAATAACCCCCAGGTGCACATTCCCGGCTTCCAAGGTATACACGGGCCAAATTTGGTAGCTGTAGGTTGAATGGTCTGGCCTGTAGAGCGCCAACATACACACACACACACACATTGAGCTTTATTATAAGTACAGATATAGATATAGATAACAAATTAACATTCTTAAAAAGAATTCTTTCTTACTCTCTGATTGAATAATCAAATGTCACTGAAAAGAGCATTGAAGAGTTTCACATAAAGCTGTTCTTCAGACAGTAAACCTAAAGAAAACTTATTATGTCTGCAACTTTTCTGTTTACCGTTTCATTCAATCGTTCAGCTTTGTAAATAGAGACAGATTCCACACCTTTTCATGTATTGAGGAGACGTAGAAGAATGTTTTACGATAATTAAAAATCAATTTAGACAACAACAACAATATTTGGAGCAAGTATTTTCTGTTCTCCGAATTGTGTAAGTAAATAGTAAAGATAGCAACTCAGGTCTAATCAATAGCATAGCTGGCATACTGGCATTTGAAGGTATATACTACAGAAAGGAAAATATTTGCTATTTGCTTTTAAGGCTATTCTGTGGACAAATATAACTCCTAAACAACAAAAGATTTTCTTTATATATCGATTTCTTGTATCGTACTTCCAGTAAGAAAAGTTTTGTTGGATCTATCTGAAAATAAGTAGAAATGAAGAAATAAAGGAGAGAAAAAGAAATTGGACAAAAAAAGGGGGGGGGGTAAATGTCAGAGGTTTAAACTCGTTTGTTATTCTTTTAGATTATATATTTTCAGTTGAAGAAATCAACCAGCTCATTTAATAAAAATGTGAATCAGAAAAATATTATAAAAACAAACAGCTAAAATATAGAATTTCCTAATATAAATATATACTTCAATTTGAAATGCATTATGTTATAAACTACAATTATAAGCTTGACAGGTACTTTTAACAGGTGTTAGATATTCAACTATTCGCTTAGGGTATTAAGTGATAACAATTATGTGAAACTATATACAATACATGTTATTAGAATCTGGATTAGTTGCATATAGTTTAATAAGTGATTAAAATGATAGTTATAGTTTACTAGGGTTAACTATATCTCACAATGAGGAATACTGAAATAAAATCTTGAATTTGTAGTCATTAATCGAACAGTTTCTTTTTTTCAGTTAATGTTTATTTTAGAGAATGAAAAGAATATGTTTTAAAGATAAAATATTTAATAGCAGCTTGTTATAGAATTTGAAGATGAATAAATGCTTTTATTTATATTAATTAAATCTATTTTTTTCTTCAGTTTAGTTATTATATTTCTATTTGTGTTATTTTTTTGAGATATAAAATAAAATTAATAAGTTCTAATATATTTATTAAAAACCATGTAAATATATCGGATTCAATGATCGCTAACTTATTAAAAGAAGAATATTTTTTGAAAGACTGAATAAATACATTTCGAAGCATGAAAATTATATATTTTAAGATGCTATAACTCTTTAAAAAACATTTTTTAAATAACAGCATACATATACTTTTAGGATTCAAATAATATTATGCAAAAAATTTATTTAGAGTAGTGGATATAAAATTAATCTGATTTGTTAATTGATTTTATCAGTTAATAATTTCTCGACAATAAAAGAATTCATTATGATTTCTTATAAGAAAATTTAACAGTCAAATTTTACATTTCAATGAAAGATTTGGAGAAAAATTACTCTAGCGTCCTTTTTAGCTTTGGTTATTGACTCATTACTATCTTAAATATCATTATTAGTAATAGTAATTAATTATACAGTCAAAGTGTATATAGCAGGCTTTGTGGTTACTGAAATTATTAAAAGATGGCAGCTCTAATCAAAGATGGTACAATAGCTTGCCAAGGACATTTAAAAATAGACGATCTTGATAGTAAATATATTTCTCATGACTTTAGAAAGAATTAATATACATTTAGGCTAAAACTGAAAAATTAAAATAACTAATTTTAGATTAATGTGAAAAAAATGAATAATAAAGCGCATGAAGAAAATTCCATTCATACAAATTCACAGTAATTATATGCGGATGTATTGACATATGTAATAAAAGTTTTAAAGACAAACTAAAAATAGTATGTTCACCCATGGTAAAGTTCTTTAGGTAAAATTTTAAAAAGATAAATTAACTAATCATAAAACAATTTTTTCGCATCTTATACATTAGTGTAATAACTTTTATGCTAAATAACTTTTTGCAAATATGGAATGATCAGTAGGTTTGTTAGGTCCGAGATTAATATTGAGAACGAGATATTTCCCCTAAATAAGTATTAAGTTTGGTGATAAGAATATTTTAACAACGAGGACAACAGAAATTTTACTTTACAGTTTCATTTTATTAATAGTGTTTTAAAGATTTTAAAAATTACATTTTAAAAAAGCCTTTTTTTTAAACATTTGTTAATGTTGGAAAATTGTTTAAATAATATATATATATATATATATATATATATATATATATATATGCAGGGTGTTGCCGAATTCTACCGACAAATTCAGAGAGGTGATAGTAGGCATCAAGAGGATAAAGAATCACCATATAATATGAAGTTCTAAACGACGTTTAATTGGTGAAAATCGCAAAAAGAGTAGAAATCGGGTCGAACTGTTGGAAAGTGTAAAAAATTAATAAAAAAAAATAACAAATGGTGTTTAAACTACGATTTTTTTTTGTGTGTGAAAGCACATTTTAAAAAGTTTTATTTCATGCTGGTAACATGCGGATTTGATGATCTAGGGGGTCGTAAATTACTGAAAACGAAAAAGTAGTTTAAAGTTTTTAGTTATATTTGCAAAAATATTAAATTTTGAAGAAAAATAAAATCTTGAAAATATAAGGAATTTTATATTCTATGATTTGATAGAAGTGTGTAGTGTGAGAACTGGGGAGTTTTAAAGATATCCAAGAAAAACTAACATGTTAACCGGAACACATCGCTGCAACATCAGTACCGATGTTCGCAGAGAGCGTTGTCAAATTCGAAAAACCAATTCAGAGTAAGGATAGTAGGAATTAAGTGGATGAAAAATTACCAGAAAACATAGTGTCGCAGTTACGGCTTTTCAATGAAAATCACAAATCGGGCGGAGTTCGCACGCTGGATGCTTGATGCCACACAGAAAGATGCACACTTTTCTGCTAGAGTTTTATTCTCAGATGAAGCCTGCTTTACGAGATAAGGTGTCCTCAACACTCATAATTTGAATATTTGGTAATTCGAAACTTCCCACATCACTATCTCGTAGAACTTACAACACAAGTTTGATATTAATATCTGGGCAGTCTTCTATTTGGACCGTATCTTCTGCCCGACCGCCTCAGCGGTAAAACCTACCTTGTTTTCTTCCAGCACATTCCTCCAGATTTACTGCAGGGAACACCGACAATTTGGTTAATGCATGATGGAGCCCCAGCACATTTTCGTTGCATTCTTGAAATCTGACTTGTTGTTTGCGAATGAAGTATAACGACAATCAATTATACAATGCTCATTAATGAATACTTCCTCGCTGCTTTTATATTTCTTGAACGCATGAAAAATTTACATACGAGAAGGATTCTTCTCGATTACCTTGTTCCTAGTTCTCGAATTCATAGGGCCATTCTCTTCGCCGGACTCATTGTCATCTCGACGTCTGTTTTTGTGATTTTCATTGAATAAACGTTATCTTCGATCCTATGTTTTCTGGTAATTTATCATCTACTTAATTCCTACTATACTTGCTCTGAATTTGTTTTCCGAATTTGACAACGCTCTCTGCGAACATCGGTACTGATGTTGCAGCGATGTGTTCTGGTTCCCATGTTAGTTTTTCTTGGATATCTTTAAAACTGCCCATTTCTCACACTACACACTTCTATCAAATTATAGAATATAAAACTCCTTATATTTTCAAGATTTTATTTTTCTCCAAATTTTGATGTTTTTGAGTATATGGGTTCTAAACTACTTTTTCGTTTTCAATAATTTACGACCCCGTAGATCATCAAATCCGCATGTTACCAGCATGAAAAAAAAATTTTTTTTTAAATGTGGTTTCATTTAAAAAAAACACCGTAGTTGAAACACTATTTGTTATTTTTTTATTAATTTTTTATATTTTCCAGCAGTTCTCTGACTCTCTATATTTTTGCGATTTTCACCAATTAAACGTCGTTTGGGACTCCGTGTTGTATGGTGATTCTTTATCCTCCTGATACCTACTATCACCTCTCTGAATTTGTCGGTAGAATTCGCCAGCACCCTGTATATATATGTGTGTGTAGTATATGACTGACTATTTAAATTTCATATAACAATACTCATTTTATTATCAGAATCTTCTTCTTCTTCTTTTATTTTTTTCATCTATTAACTATCTAAAAGGTGACCATCTGGTGAAGTCTTACTTTGTAAATAGGACTATTTTTTTACAATGCTTACGATAAATATTTTTTCGATGAAAGTTATTTTTATTTACATATCACAATTTAATGCTTGGATTGATGAATTGTTTAAAATAATTGAAATACGAATTTTACGATGCTAAAAAATAATTCACAGACAATAGTAATCATTAAATTTTTTATCTGTTGTAAAAGTCTGAATTTATAATTTTCTCCCCCCCCCCCAATGTTTTTCTCATTTTTTTTTCGATTTCTTGTTTAGTGAAAAGTCGAAAAATTGCTGCATATGTTCGAGTTTAAAAGTATGCATTTGAATTCTAAGACAGTTATTCAACGTTAATCTCAACAGTATTTATTAGACGATCGGGTGAATACTATGATTGATTTCCGTTATAATATATGCTTAATCTACTATTAGATAAACATTTGCATATGCCAATTTTCTGCATGGAATAATCTTTCAGTTCTACAATAAATGCCATCGTATAAATTCATGTTTAGGCCCTTTGATTTTAGAAATAGACATATCTGTTCAAATTTTGCAGATCAAAACACGAAAATTTGTCTGTTCCTAAATGAGCATAAGAGGATCATTTTACCAATGGCATTTTTAGAATATCAGGTAGCATAATTAAAAAAAACTTTTCACTGTCAACCCTCATTAACCAAACTGTTGTGATGTAACTGTTCATCTTATTTACGGAAACTTTGTGATTGAAAGAATGCGTCTAGGTGCAATGTTTAAGGATATAAATGCCTGTTCCACTTTTTTAGGACATCCTTTATACCACTTTATAATGTTTATATGTTTAATGAATCTTTAGGAATTATATAATATATTCTTATTTAATTTATATTCCCTCCTAAAGATTTAATCCATGGATGCTTTACGGTTGCAATAGGCATACATAATTTTTTTACAGCGAATATTTTGTGTTCAACTTAAAAAAAAAAGTTGTTCAATATCCATTACTATTTTTTAATGATAATTCGAGATCTAAGGCTCTTAAAAATTTTTTGATAAGGTTCATGATAAATATATGGAAGTTCGATATATAGGAAGTGGATTGTGCATTTCTAAATACTAAAATGTCTTTTTTTTATCACTTTGTGTATGGGTAGTAGCTTATTTTTGAATAAAAAGTATGTTTTTTCCTCTTATTTTGGTTTCATTAATAATTTTTTGAGCTTTTTTTTAAGTATTTTTTTTTTATATTTTTGCCTTCTTTTCTGTTACTTCTGTTATTTGTTTCTTCTTTAAAGAGGTGAAAATCATTCCTTTAAATAATCATCTCATGTTCATTTCATAAAATATTTATTTAATTCTTAATATTCTATATTGTATACTGAAATTATTTGCTGTTGGAAATATCCGACACATTGCTTCGTAATATACTTAAAGAAATTTTTATATATTATGCCAAGATATAATTTAATTATTTTTCTTTTCATGAAAGAATATAGAAATTATTGTCAAATAGCACAAATATAAACTACAAATTTATAATTTAAAGATTTTCCTAGATTGCAGAAACCAGAAAGCAAAATTCCATAGGGTGTGAAATTTTTAATAAGTTAAAATCCAAAATAAAATATTCGAAGCAACTTTTTTTAAATTTAAAATCTTAATATTGTTTGTGAATTTTATCAACGATTTTTATATTTTACATCCTATAGTTGCATCAAAAATGCTTTCAACAGTAAATATAAGGGAATTTTTAAAAAGTACAGTTTTCCAATTATACTGACCCAAATATTCTTCTAGAATTTAGCGTTCAGGAATCATAAATATTTAATCTTAAGAGCATAAATCCAATATTCTTTATCGTCATGAAATGAATTAAAGGTTTAATTGATTTCTCGGGAATAGGTCTTACATTCTTTACCAAACATTTTAGAAGACTTTTGGAGAGCTCAAAAATTAATTAAATCCTCATTATACGGGTAATGCCGTTGAATTATTTCCTTCTACGAGATTATAATTTTTTTGAAAATCTTTTATCTTTATTACTAATATTTTAATATTTATTATATTTTCTCGCTTCACAGAATTCATTAAAGCATTTCAAGAATAAAAATTTTTTAACCCTTTTTATTGACATGTTGAATGCTAACCTTGAGAGAACATGTACTTATTAGATTTTTAAAATTTAGTAAAAAGATTTAGATGAAGATTAGGATAGGTTTCCTTAAAAAAATCAATTAGTCTGTTTATTCTTTAGTTAACCCTTAAACATAAATATAAAATTATATCAAAGGCAAGCAAATGCAAAAATTTATCTTCTCTCCTTCTTGAAATACGATTTATAACGCCTGAATAAAAAAAATATTTTATTCAATTATTTTAACTAATGAATTGCTAATAAACAACTAGAAAAGATTAAAAAAATGCCTTTAAAAAGTTAAAAATAATTAGATTTGAGTAAAATATCTACCTTTGTATTTTTTGTTAAAAAAGAATTAATATAATAAGCATTAATAAAACGGTAATTTTAAAAAGGATAAAAAAAAGAGAAGAAGACATTTCACAATTTATTCTTATTACATTAGATCACACGCGAACAAATGCGAAAAATTATACGTTTCTTATCTTTGAAATGCAATTTATAACGCCTGAATGCTAGAATTACAATTCAATTTATACTGATGTCTTCTAAACTGTACTTCAGTGACTTATGATGGAAAATTTCTTACAAATGTTTGAATATAACATAAAAATGCAAAGAGATTTGCACAATAACTTTTTATTTTTTCTTTAAATTTACACTATAATAAAGCTTTTTATTTCTTATCAAGACTACTCATAAAACTTATTTATGGATTATGTTTTAGCAACTGTTTCAGCAGATTCTAATTCTAACAACTGTCTGCTGAACAATATCTAAATATTGAGATAAAATTATTTTATTTTATTTTAGAGCTCTTTTAAGATTACTTGCCGATATAATACATCCACAGTAGAAATTATAATAAAGAAAACGTCAATACGTATCTTTTTATATGACATTTAAGTACTAAATTCTTATCCCATCAAAATTCAATTAAGAACTGGAAACTCGATTAACTTTTTTCGATAGCGATCCGATAACTGACGAAAGAGTGCTATACTTATCAATGGTTTTTTTATTACTTCAATATTATCTGCTACATGGTATTAAGTGTATTTTGTCGTTAAAAATGACTGGAATGAAATAAGCCCATGTCTGGACTGTCTGTTGAATTTTTATGTCTGTTCTAGGTGAACATTAATGGCACGTCATTATAATAAATCAAATAGACGATCTATTCGGACAAGTGACTATGAATTAGTTTGGAAGTTTCTTTGAAAGTTGATAAAATTTCCATTAAGATGATTGTGATGAAGTGTCTTCAAATAAGCATTTAAAATGCGATTTCTCTCCTATAGAGGAGTAATTTGCAGTTGATATTAATAAACTATAATCACTGTAAGATTCAGTGAGTTTTATTTAAGTTTTTTTTTTACTGAACACATGAGTAAAAAAAATATTAAGGTAGCAGATGAACAAAAATCAATCACTCGTATTTCTTGACTGCTTGTATTCTAAATTAAAAAAAATAGCATTCCCAAGTAATTTTTTTTTTTCACACAGGTTTCTCCTTTTTTTCTGCCTGTGAAATAAAAAAAAAGTATGTTTGTCCCGAAAAATTTATCTAAAAGATAAATGCTCTTCTTTCTAAAAAAAGTATTTTCATCATTTATTGAATGCCTTTTCTCAACAAATTATTATTTGATGATTAATTTAAACATAAAGATTTGTGGTGTTTCGGAACCACTTTGTGACAAAGGAATATGTTCTTCTAACCTAATTACATATCAATTAATCAATAGATTCATCCATATGCAATCGACATTCTTCCTAGTAAGCAGATGATGAATATTAGGATGAACAGAAAAAAAGTGTATGTGAAAAGTTACGAACTGACGAAAAATATAACGAGGAAAAAAAAACTAAAATTGATTGATAATTGTCGCTTCCGCATGGGGTTTAAAAACTATAAAAAAGTAGTGAAAATCGAACTGTTTTTCAAAAAATTTAAATTTTTATAATTTTTCGCTACTGGTTTATTATACTATTAGCTGTTAAGCATTTAATGGCCTGAGATCAGTATTTGAACGTCATTGGCGATTATTTGTATACTATTCTACATGAACTGTAATTATAATATTGTTATTATTTTTTTATATATTATTTATTTTTATATATTTTTATATATATTTATATTTTTATATTTTATTTTTTTTTTTTTATTTATTTATATATTATATATTTTTATATATTTTATATATTTTTTATATATTTTATATATTTTTATATATTTTTTTTATATATTAAGGTTAGTATCCTTTTCATTTGGGCACAACTTATACAAGAGATCAATGAATATGCAAAAAGTTATTTAAGGAAATTACCAACTTCATATATTTCTTTTGTTTAAGGTAACCTCCTTTGTTTGTGCAATTAAACTCCTACACAAGACTGTTAAGGATGCAGAAAATGAACAAATATTAAGAGACTTTTAAACAAGTACTTAAATTGTTAAAACATCTTTATGTTTCGGACATCTTGAATAAGAATGCATTTATTTTCCTGTGAGCAAATCTTTGATACTTTAGATGTCACATTTTTAGTTTTACTAATTTAAGACATAGCAGACAAATGCATATTTAGAAGAATTGTTGACCAATAAAATATGCAATATTCAGGTTTTTAAAAGTAACGGAGCATTTTTCTGATTATTAAACGTGCCAAATATAACTATAAACTTATTATGACGATTAACAACATAAACAATCTGAGTATTCTCTCGTTTTAGTTCTTTGTTGATTCAAACATTTGTCATCTATAAAATACTATCAGAGTTCCGAATCTGTGAAATATATCTCCATTGTTAAATTGAAATGTCGTAAGTCGAATTTTACAATAGATTTTATTGGAGCAAAACACTATATTGTATATATTAGCTACATATGCTCTCAAATTATTGTATATGATATGTAGTTGATGCATGTTGTTACAAAACATTACGTGTGACAATTGTTTCCGTCTGTTACATCAAAATTTCGCATGTTTTGCTGCGTATGGTTTATGACATAACATACTGATACATTGATATTTTTTTTTAACTTTTAGCCATTCAAATACTCTTTGTTTGTGTGAACTTAAAGATTTTTAATTTTCTGCTAAGTATTCAAGCTTTTTTTGAACTTAAAATAAAATTTGCAAATTTCTTTAGAGCATCTATAATTTTAAATCAGAAAATGTGACGCAGTTTCTATGCAGTTGCATCTAAGGGTTGTTCCAATATTTAAAAAAATATATACAAATTGGATCTTTATTTTTATTTTCAAAACGCAAATTTGAAACCCCAATCTTCGGTTATCTTAAAAATGCTTCTTATTCGCCTTTAAAGGTAAGAAATTTTTTTTTACATACAAGTAAAATTTAAATTCTTAAAATTCTATTCCCTTTAAATTGTTCCGATATTATGTAACTGCATAATACCAAAACTCATATTTCTGACATTTGAAAACTAAATTAATGATTTATAGTTTTGCTTTTTTTTTATCTTGAAACTTTCGTTTATTATTTTTTTTTTAAATTGTGAAATACATTTGTAATAAATTTTCTTGTGCGCTTTGTGTTTCAATCACTATTTTCGATTTCATAAAATAATTGAATTGATAAGAATAAATATTATTCAAAACAATGACTTTAAAAATAGTTTAAAATAGGCTCACTAAAATCCATAGGATTAATACTTATTATAATTCCTACATGCAGTAGAAAAGGTAAACCAATTTAATGAAAAAGCAACTAAAGTTAATTATCTAATATTCTGTATATTTTATACTGCTTAGAAAATACTTTATTTGACCATCGGCCGAATTTAAAGCAGATTTTTTTTCTTTAAATTTCTTGGGGGAAAAAATTCTAACGCAATCTTTCTTAAAAAAATTTCTAGGATGTTCAATCCAATAAAAATTTTTAAAGAAGGGTTTTGTGTTTAATTATATTCGCTAAAAATACTCTCTTTCTTTCATCAAGTTTGAAAAACAATACTTTAATTTGTCTTTATCTTTTCGAAAAATAAGAAATTTACAAATTAATTTCTTCATAAAGTTTAATTGAAATTGCCATTTCATTAAACTCAAGGTATAAAATAATAATGAAATTTTTTCTATAAGCTTTGTTGCTCCGAGATTATAGAAAAAAATTAATAAAATTAGAAACTTGCTCTGTTTTTGTTAAGTATTAAAAAGTTTTCTTTACCGGCTTTAGTTTTTAATTATTTCTACCTTAAGCTGACATTAATTTGGACAATTAAATATAAAATAAAAAGTTTTTTAATATATAGCACATTTATTACGTAAGAAATGCTTCATTTTTCTAATATTTGGAAAATATCTTGCAATGCTTTTAAAGTGATTTAGCCTTAAAAATTAAATTAGCAAAACAATTAAATTATTTTAGTGACTTTCTTTTAGTAAAATATGATTTAAATATATATATTTAAATATATTATTTTATTAAGATGAAAGTCATATTGTTTAACATGATTGTATTAAAATTCTATATAATTATATTAAACAATATGATTTTAATTATTAATGACTATGTTATGATAGTGGACTTGGCTCTAATCACATTAGTAATATGGTAAAAGGCTGTTTTTAATAACTGATTTTATCATTTCGCGTAATGTAGTACTTGCTGCGTTTAACTTATTTGTAAGATACTTGGACTGATCACATATTAAGCCATTATAATATTGCTATACGGAATTAAACTATAGTTGGGCTTTAGTATTTCAGGATACTAATATTTGAATGAATTAAATAGTTTTGAGTTTCTTTCTGAATCGCTTTTGACTATGATGATTATCATATACGGAAATAAAAGAAAGATATCTTAACACAGGGTGTTATAAAAAGTCATTCATAAAATTTCGTCATTATAGATAAGCCAGGTATAGAAAAATAAATCATTTTTGCATAGGAACATGGGTCAGGAGCGCGAAGAGACTACATTTTCAGTGAATTAAGTAGCAAAAAGGGAATAATGTACAATAAAGATGTAATAGAATAGAAATTTACAACAGCACAATTCAATTATATGAATAGAAACGTTATCTGTCATTCATAGCATGCAAGTTTGAATAATGAGAAGTTGGAAGTAGTATCAGCAATAAACCTTTGGAAAACTCCAAGTAATTGTTGAAACGACTTACCCTCTCAAGTAATACACGCTTTACATGTTATTATTCGTGCAACTGAGGGTAATGTACGATTATATATTTACATTTCATTAAATTGTGTTTTATAGTCGCGAGAAAAAAAAAGTGCCACCCAACTTTATTCTACTTTCGGTCATCGTATATGGAAATTATGAATACTATCTTAAAAGCAGTAATGTATGCTCAAAGAATCTGTGCCTAAAATGTTCATAAGAGTTTGTTGCATATCTAAAATTGTACAAACCTTGAAAATTCATATGGTAGCATCTTTTTTTTT
>JAPMOR010031749.1:125690-151997 GCA_026543865.1 Argiope aurantia | reverse complement strand
ATAATAATCATGATTGTTCATATAATATGTTGATTGTTCATATAATAATCATGATTGTTCATATAATAATCATGATTGTTCATATAATATGTTGATTGTTCATATAATAATCATGATTGTTCATATAATAGAGGTCAAATAGAAAATTATCTAAAATATTTTAAAAGCCATTTATAATCTTTTCTCTACTCTGCAAGCATGAAGTTTTAAAAACTTCGTGTTTTAAAGTAAGTAATAAAAATGTAATGATTTCATTTGAAATTTTGTGCATTATTTTGCAATGAATTATTTTCCCTCTATTTCACAAGTATTGAAAACTTCAATATCTTCTTGAAAAATCTGAGAAATTAGTCGTCTTTCAAAATGGCATCTGCTTTTGTTTCATTACCTATAAGATTCTCTTTAATTGCTCAGGTTTATCGTGGAAAGTCTTTGCTATGTAGAAGTAAAAAGAATTTTTAACTACATAAAGAGAAAACATAATCCAAGACAATGAAATAAAATTTAAATTTGAAGGAAGAAAATTAACATTTAAAGATTGATCTAATATTTAAAAGTTTCTGTGCATCACTATACCATCTTACACATCTTATCTCATTTGTGATTTAGTATGTGTTAGTATTTTATGCATCATTTTTAAACTTGATGGCTTAATTGGACCGATCATACTCACATATCTAATGATCACATCTTTCAAATATTGAACTAAAATTAAGCCCTTCACAGACATTATTATAATTTGATACAAAAATGAAATATACATTTCAAGTGTTGTCTGAAATCTTCGCTGAAAATGTGGTAATATCTTTTCAAAACATTCAGTTTCATCTAATTAAAATATGGTGAAAATTTTACATTTCAGGGCTTTAGAATCGTTAGTATTTTTATAGAACGTATTAGTCTCGGAACAAACAATTAAAGGATAATATTTTTTTCTGTTTCTTTTGGAACAAGCAGTGACTATATCATAAAAACTCAAAAGTAAAAGCTCGAGTAGAACTTCTTTAAAATAGTTCTTTTTCAATTTAATCCTTTTATACTATACCAAAATCTTGATAGTAAAATATATTATTTATAAATGCTAAATTACCATAAAGTATTTCCTTATTCAATCAAAAAATTAACTATTACTCATTGTTTAACCATTTTCCATGATAGTTTTTTTCGAATATATAAACTTTCGGAATAACATGAATTGTGGAACTCAAATGATTTTTTTGCAGTTGTTTCTGACAAACTATAGCATCCACTAAGCCATCAGACAGATATAGTTTTATTTATATTGTAGGCAAAGTATTCATTATGCAGCAGAAGCGCAAAGATGTTATCGGAAAGCAAGTAGAAAATCTTTCTTGAAACTTTGTCATAAATCTTCAAAAATGAGTTTGGATCGTATTTTCTGCATCTAAGAGATTCTAGAAATACTTTTCTAGAATATGATCCGTAAAAGTTTGCACAGGATGCGTTGCATCAGTTCAGAATAAAGATGAGGTCTTTTAGGCTCACAAGTCGAATTTTGATAAATAGCCCAGAGCTTATCCTTGTCAAGTACAAAGTTGCGTATGGAATGCCAACAATTTCCTACACGACAATGCCTTCTCCAACTTCAAGGAAATCGGCTCTTTACTCTGCAAAAGGTTTCTATTTCTTTGCTAGAAGCACCCACAGTAAAATGTTGATAGTTTTGACTGGGTACACACATAAATCATCAGATAATCTTAAAAAAGATTGGTCCAAGAATTTATTTTTCAAAATGTTAAAATTTAATTTTTAAAAATGAAAGATTCAGTATGCAACCAATTTTGTCAATCATTAATATATCAAATCTATTTTCTAAATTATATAAAAGAGTAAGGGGAGTTATTTTTTTTTGGATGGGGGACGCTTGTGTATAGAATGGTTTCCTCAACCTCTTTTGGGTGGAGTTATGTGTATATTATTTATGAGTATTATATAGGCTCATTATTTATGTGTATTGTAATATATATTATTTATGTATATTATTATATATATTATTTATGATTATTAATTATGTATATTGTTATATATATTATTTATGATTATTATTTAAGTTTATCGTAACACTTAGGTATATTATTTATATTAACTTTTTACTTTTATTTATGTTTGAAATAAGTCAGTTTGTATCCTTCCCTGGTTTTTTACATTTGTCGTATGAAAGCTTATGTGTATTATTTATGTTTATTATATGAGTTTATCTCTTACTTTGAAACTTTTTCTCCAGTTCACTCTTGGGAATTTTTACAACCATAGAGTAAACTGAATCAGCGTAGTAAATAATACAACTTTTAATAAATAGTATAAAAGTTAACAAAAGTTATACAACTCTTGTCGGAAATATAAAATTTTTTTCATGAGATTTTTGCGTTTCGATATTATGTTTAAGTATAGTTGTTTGAAATAAAAAAAATTTTTTTAGATGAAGCTAGTTTGAATTGTAAACATGTGGCATATGTGAGGAGTCAGAAACCAATAATTTAAATTTTTAATTCTGTTGTTTTTTATATTATCTAACTAGATAACACCTTCTGCATAGAAATTGTTTTGATTAAACGAAAATTCTATTAAACACTTGAGACATTTAAGGATAACGTGTCACGTTTGTATCGAATTATAAAGTGTACGAATGAAGCAGTTGAAATTATAAATTAAAATATAAATTCGATACGCAAACCACACTTAGAGCAGCAATACGTTCAGTTAGTATTTACTGATATTGAATTTTGTATAGTATTTACTGTTACATATTTCAGTCACTAAAGCATTCAAGTATTTTTATTTTGAATTCTTAAAAAATGTACACGTCCATTATTTTGGAAATAAACAATAAAAATGTGTACAAAAATTCAAAATTTAGTTGATATATTACAAATCATGTACATATTTGTAAATATTTCATTGTTTATCTAGTAAATATTATTTAAGTTAATTTTACTTAAATTATTGTGCATCTTAAATCAACTGTGGATTATTTTTAATGGGAGTATCAACTGACAAATTCTTGTAAGCAGGATAATTCCTGAAAGATAAATTGATTTGACTATGAAAACTGTGCACTTAGAAGTTCCCTCAAATTCAAGAAGTTTAAATTCAAGAAGTTTTGAACAATATATTATTCAGCTGCAGAGTTTTTTTCTATTAAACTATAGATATTGTAATTAGAGCTTTTATATTCTATGAATACGTTTTACCATAATCAAAAATCAATGAAAAGTCCATTTATAAAACAAAAGTCACTAAATTGGGAATTATATTCCTTGAGCTCGTACACTCTCGAATTAAGTTCAAAATCCTCAAATAATAAACTAGTAATTTCTTATGAACAATAAAAACCAAAACCGACAACCTCTGATGCAACGTCTTTTCAAAACTCTTGTTCGAACAATATTTACAAGTAAACATTTATTAACTGATTAAGAGTATAATATTTATCTTTGAATTATTATCCGATTTTCAGTCTGTATTTTAAAATACATTATAACAAATATTTTGGAGTCTTGTAAACATTTTTTTCACAAATTCACTACTAGATGGTGACACGTGTATGGAACCAAAATTTAATGAAAGTAAAATGGATTACATACAATTAATCTCTGAAAATATTGAGATAACATTTTGTCATCAAGAATGCATAAGTGTATAAACTTACCTCGGATAGATCAAGAAGTAAATGAAAAATCGATTTAAAAATTCAATTTTTTCGAATATGAAATATGTTAAATAAAAGTGTACAAGAACCGAATATCTAAAATACTCTAGAAATGATGTACTTATTTGTAAATTCTTCAAACTAGCAAATACGAAAATTTTGGTGACTCACTTTTCCTCAATATCATGAAATTTAGAGTTGAATATCATGGAATAAGACAGTATTTTAATAAAAACTATAGAATATAAGATATTTTATTTAACTCTGCCGAGGAGAAAAAAAATAACTCATCATGTTCAGAAATTCCATAAATATAATCATATAAAAACGTTAACTTACCAAATAAAAACTTTAGAGATGATAAAAGCATCTTATCAGCTGCGAATAGCATTATAAAAATTGTTATCGAGAAAAAAGTAAGATGTACTGAAAGAATTTCTTGCACTTTGTAAGGTGTTTATCGGTTTTTTTTTATTTACTGTTAAAGGAATTTCTTACCAAAAGTTTGACTCATAAAATAATAACAAAAAAATAATAATAAACATAAACCATACAAAAAGAGATTTTTTTTTGAAAAAGCTGTAATTTTTTTTTTCATTTTAACAAAATCTGTATCAAATCGTTTAGGATTAAATGTTTTAGGCTGAAACTTCCGCTTATTGTAGTTACAAATACTCTCTCCTCTTAAAAAAATATTTTTCAGATACTTAAGTTCTTCATGCCAAAATTTTTTATATCATTTTTATATAATTTTTTTCTCTACTTTTATTTTCCCTCATTTTTAGCAAAGTTTACTCAAATATTTTCCATAATGACTAGGTTATTGAATTGACGCATAAAACCAACAGAAAATAACCTGAAAAAACCCTGAGAAAACATGCTATAAAGGCTTTTTTCCCACAAAGGAATATCACAATGCGAAATATAAAATATTTCGCTCTAGTATAAATATTGCGCACATTCAAGTATGGTGAACATTTTTTACCAAAGTTTTCTATCAAAGTAAACATTTTCTACTAAAAATGGATCTTATTAGCAGCAGTTTAGCATAAAGAAACTATTACAAGAAGCTAAAAAAATTACAAGAAGAAAGCTAAAACTATTACAAGAAGTCTAATGTCATTATGGCTTGGTAATTGAGATTCTTCTGAAATTATTCTTAGTCATCTTGTTTCGAAAGTCAAATATTCTTCTGTTAGCTTGGTGTTTTTTTTGTCGAGAAGTGGAAGTTTGTCGAGATGGTGGTCATCATAGTGATTTCAGTACAAAACGACGAATCCGTCACAGATTTGTCTTGATGTAGCTTCAAGAATGAATGTCAATATAATAAAATTTAAAACATTTTATTGATATCTGAATATTATCTGACATTATTCAATATCTGTTCGATACTGATATTAGACACATTTGGACAGATTTCTCTGTTAACAAAAGGGAAACTATTTCCCGAATAATAAACTGCAGAAGACAATAATAATTTCTTCTCAAATTTGAGTAATTTCTACGCTCAAATCGTTTACTCAAATAATTTTTCATATTGACCAGGCTGTTGAATTGATGCATAAAACCAGCAGAAAATATCAAGAAAAAAAAACCCTGAGAAAACATGCAATAAAGGCTTTTTTCCGCAAGGGAATATCACAATAGTAAACACAAAATATTGCGCTCTAGAATAAATACTGCGCAAATTCAAGTATGGTGAACCTTTTCTACCAAATTTATCTACCAAATTGAACATTTTCTACCAAGAGTTTTCTACCAAAAATTGATTTTATTTGCAGCATTTTAGCATAAGAAAGCTAAAACAGTTATACGAGGTTTAATGTTAAGTTACTATTGTTTGGTAATCGAGATTCTTCTAAAATAATTCATTGTTATTTAATTTCGGAAGTCAAATATCCTTCTGCAAGCTTGGTGTGGTAGTTTGTCGAGATGGTGGTCATCCTTATAACCTATCAGTGTAACATGGCGAAGTCCGTAGCAGATTGGTATTCATGTAGCTTCAAAAAGGAATGCCAATATAGCAAAAACTGAAATATCTGATTAATATCTAAATAATATCTGACATTATTCAGTATCTATTCGACACATTTGGACAGATTTCTCTGCCAACAAAATGAAAACTGTTCACGAGTAACAAACTGCGGAACACAATAATAATTTCTCCAGAAATTTGATTAATTTCTACGCCACTGTTTAGTGACGTGTAGAGACGAGAAAACCAGAGAATCTAATCTTATCGTGAAGCGAATTTCTGAGATTTCCTTTGAAGTCAACTGTCAAAGAACTCTCTTTCGTACTCCATCTATCATTTTGCTAAGTTACTAAACTTCGTTCTATCTTAGAGAACACTGAAATCATTTTAGGTATATCACAGTTGTAAATAAAGTTTCTTCGGGAAACTTTCCTAAGTAAATGAACGATTTATCTTTCTTGCTGCCTTTGAGTGTGCGTGACAAGTTAATATTTCAAAGCGGGAAAAATTTAAAATAGCCACATATTGATCCATAAATTATAGAAAAGTATTAGGAAGAAGGGGATCCTTCTTTTGCTCATCGTTATTTTCCTGTAGAATCTTTCTAGGATCGACACATTTTTAAGACTGTTATTCTTGGGGACTTTTATTTGCATTTCTATTCTTTTTGCCATTTCTTAATGAACTTTGAATAATTAAATAATTGATTTATGAAGTTATTTCATTACTATTTTATTGATTTGAAGTAAACTATTCTTTTGCGAAGCAGTAAAATAAACCTCTCTCTAATTAATTTTTTATTAAAATATTATTAATTTTTAATTAGAGAATTTTCACTGATAATCAACTTTAAAATTGAATTACGTTGTCTGCATTCCTTGGAACCCTCTATGCACAGAGTATTTACTGTAATCCAGCGATTCTCAACCTGTGGGGCGCAAGATTATCGAAGAGAAAATATTATTTAAAAAAATTGATTAACTGACTGAAAGGAAAGCACACATACACATAGAAAACAAAATACATTTCGACATATTTAATAACTTATTAAAGTAAAACAACTTACTGAATCAAAACTTACTTAATCACAACATACTAAATTAAAAACTAATTTAATAATTATTAGTGACTTCCTTAGGCCTGTCTTGCAGAGCAAAGTTTTTCGAAGGAAGGCTTAGTATTAGAAATAGCCACTCTCAGTTCTGTTTCCATATTTTGTCATCAAAGAAGCCACAGCAGAAAATCCAGTTTCACAAAGGTAGGATGTTGAAAGGTAATAGCATAAAAAATACCCTTGTTTTTAGTGCAGAAAAATCATCTTTACTCCTGCCCAAAATTCAAACAGTGATTTATTATTAAATTGTCTATTAGTTTCGCCTCGTCGTGAAGTCTATAAATTTTTCTTCCTCATCAACTGAGAATCCTTCGGGAGTCTTATGAAATGGATCCCTAACCCACTCGTAACTTGCTATCAGTTTGTCTTCAGCATGAAAATACTTTTTAAAATTCTTTGCCAGCATGGCTAAATGATTTTCAATGGTTACAAAAGCCACTTTTACATGTTATTCTTCAGCCTTGTAAGTTTTAGTACAATCATCCACATTTGAAAACATTGTTAGGTTTTATGCTTTAAATTTCTGCTCCACAATTCCAATTTTCTACAAAAATCATTAACTTTATCATTCGTATCCAACATATGTGTATTTTCTCCTAGGAGTTGAAGATTCAAGTTATTTAATTTCTCGAATATATCGACCAAGTACCCCAATTTCATCACAAATAAACCATCGCGAAAATTCTCGGCCTCCGATCTGTTTTCTTCTTCTAGGAAAATGGCGATTTCTTCTCTTAATTCATAAACATGTTGCAAAAATCTTTCACGTGATGACCATCTTGCCTCGCAATAAAATAGTAACGCTGAATGTACTGAAACCCATGTCTTCACAAAATGCGGAAAAGATTTTCGATTTCAGAGGTCTCATTTTTATATAATTTACTACTTTTATAAGCGTAGTTAACACAATATTCAGGCCAGGACTCTTTTCTTTCAAAGCCAAAGTGTCTCTGTGAATCATGCAATGTGTGCACTGAGATGATTTTTGTTTTACAAATGCTTGTATACCTTGGAATCTTCCGGACATTGAATGAGCACCATCGGTGCATATTCTGACTCAATTTTTCCATTCCATGTTTGCCTCTTTCATAAAATCATTTAAAGTCGCAAATAATGCGAGTGCTGTTGTTTTGAGTTCTATTGGTTTGCTGAAAAGTAGTTTTACTTCTGACATATTATCACAAATTAGAACATAGGCAATTAAATGAACATCTTTATTACTATCTGTTGCTTCGTCAAGCTAAGCTGTATTGAAACCAATTTGTCACGCAACATCGAGAAAAGCTGGCTCTGTACATCTTCAGCTTTATCGCCAATTCCACGAGCAATAGTATCATTTGAAAGAGGTACGGACTGCAATTGTTTTGAAAAATTATCTCCAAACATAGTTTCTACAATCTCAATTGGTGCTGGCAAAATAAGCTCTTCACCAATGGTGTGAGGTTTTTCACATCTGGCTATTTTATATGAAATTTGTATGATGCAATTCAATCTTTTTTATTCACAGACAAAGTTTCTTTAAAAAATAATTTTTGCTTTTTATATGATTTTAATTTTAATTCGAAGAATTCCCTGGGTTTGTTGACGTACTCACTATGAAGCATTTCCAAATGTCGTTTAATTTTATTATGTTTCATGCTGTCAGCGGCCAGCATTTTTGAACAAATGATACATTTGGGCCTTTCTTCTTTATTTACTTCAGTACTATTAAACCCAAAATTTAAGTATTCTTGAGAATATTTTCTTGATTTTATTTTCGGAACCACGCTCGTCTGTGTATTTGTTGATGCTTGACTATCGTCTAATGCTTGCTTATTTCAGCCTAAAACTTTATCCATGAGTCTGCATAAATCTGCTTCTGTGAATATTTAATATGGTTAATTGCAATTAACAAGAAAACATATATAACATACACATTCACGATAGATTCAATAGCTATAAAAGGATCGACTAGAATGAGACTGGCTGGAATTGAAACTTGCATTATCGAACATTTTCTTTCTTCCCATTAGAAATCATTTGCTCCGCGCATGCTGGAGACAGCATCGGTCTTGTAGATTCCCTTCCACAAACATTGCTTATTTTTTTCATTTTTGTTTAATCATGCTTCTGTTTTATTTTTTTTATTATTCGAAAAAATGTATTCCCAGTTTCTAAATTTTGCTCACTCCTTCTAGGTTAATTTTCATTAACGAATTTTCTACTTTCATATTCTTTTAACGTTATCTCTTTGTTTGGCTTTCATTTCAAATATAATATTTAAATTTCCCCAGCTTTCATTCGCTTCATCTGTTCACCACCCACTTGTCCAAAATGCAAGATGTGGTTTCTCGCCAACTTTGGCTCACTTTTACTCTTGTTTTGAAAGTTAGTCAAAAATAATTTAAAAACAGAATCCAAAATACTCAATATACATTATTGTTGTATACATTTTCTTGTAAGCGGGGGTGGGGTGGGGGGTGGAGGATGGAAATTATGATTGAAAACTGGGCCGCGAATACTGAAAGGTTGAGAAACGCTGCTGTAATCGATGCCTAAAAGCAAATTTCTAAATTGATAGAGATAAGTATATATTTCAAATAGGAAAAATGTTTTAAATAATATAAAGAATTATATTTTATCTTGTTTGAGACAATAAATAATTAATTAAAAAACTAAACGGTATAAGATTTTATACAGTTCTCTGGTATTTTTATTATATTCAATAAGATATTATTCACACATTAACAATTTAAACAAAAAGGCTTATACTCTTCTACTGCTAAAAATAACCGAATTATGAATCTCTAAATAACTCATGAATTTAAACGGTTTTAAACCATTTCAAAGGCTTCGTTGAAATAGATTCGAAAATTAAAGTGCGGATGTTCCTTACGGTGGTCATAAATTATCCTAAAGTAATGAAATTCGAATCTGTATAACACGATAAGTTTTGATCGCAGAAGAGTGGATTATTTCTTGTTTAAAATGTATGTGTGACTAGAAAATTTTTCTATATATGAAAAATAAAAGCGCACGTGTGTGTGGGTGGGAGTAAATAAAATTTTAACTTTGTATTTTTTTCTGCAGCTTATATACTGACTCATGCAATATAACCACAAATACAAAGGAGCACCTCTCCCTCCCCATGCCAAAATGTCCAGGAGGTCTCAATAACAAAACCACCACGAAATTTAAAATGAGTACTGTCATGAATGTGAATGCCGCTATTACGGTGAGACCCATGAACCCACTCTTAACACAGAGATGCAAACCGTCATCGGAGTGAGGATAACTCAAACCCACAGTCTTATTTTACCAAACAAGAAGGCGAGATATATATTATACGACAACTTTATATTTATACTACAACTTTTCATCCCCATACTCGAGATGCCTTCCGGTGGGACACTCAAGCAATATAAAAATAATTCATTAGAGAATTTACAGTAGTTTCCGAATTGGAAATATTTGCCTGTCTCTAACGATTATACAGTGAGTAAAATTACCAAATGCACATTTTTCAGTTTTCAAATGTTTTCTGTAGTGTTGATTCTTATCTCTCTTGAATTAGTATTTAATTGAGCCTATTAATCAAAGATTCATGATAAAGCTGAAATATAAGCATCTTCTGTAGATCAAAGCAACTTTGGAATAGCTGAGATTTATCTGAATTAGAAATTTTACTTTATTGTTTTGTATATAGGAAGGCTGCCTTCCTCTAGAATTTTCAAGAGAAATTAGCTAACATTTGTGTTTCGGTTGAATAAAATTCGGGAAAATGTCCTCACGTCTGTCTAATCCGGCTGCCAACACTCTACATAGCATACCATTCGACTTAGAGCTTCCAAATAGATGGATGGATTCAAGATATGTAGGAAGAAGTGTGTAATTTGAAGCGAATTTTTTTTTGAAATTCATATTGAAAATTAAGCAAAAGTTTGAGGTTTTCCTCAATAACTGCTAAGAAAGATAAACATGAATTTTGTATCATTTTAAAATTAAAGAAACAATCTTTTCAATGATACCAATTCAATACTAGGGGCAATTTCTTTCTTGATTTCGACAGTAAAAAAAAACATTTTTATGCATTTTTTTTACTTTCTTATATATAAAGTAGACAAAGAAAAAGCATTGTAATTGTCAAAAAATTTGAATCTGTATGTTTTAGATTTCCCAGAGTTTGTTTTTCTGCGAATACGAACTCAGAAGCCCTTTGGATTGGATGGATGAGATTTGGAGTGTGATCTTAGCACAAAATCTATAGATTTCTATCAAATTTTGAGTGAAATGTATCTAGAGGAAGTCTGTTTATCCGACTGTATTTGAACACGATAGCATAAATAGTTAAATGAATAAAATCTGAGTGAAATCTTTTACTCATATAATAATACAACTCCTTTCTTAATACAAATTGTTCTGATGTCAATCGATTCAGAGTCTTTCTCATTGATGTAAGTTGTTTTTACCTATTTTCATTTAAACTAATTTGCTTCATAATCGTAAAAAAAGATATTTATAATTTACGTTTTACTCTTTTTCTGATTTTTTGAAATTCTATTTAGTTGTGAATTCCCGATGACCACTGAAAACTGTAATATTTTCAGAACGTAATTTTCGGTTAATCAATTAATTTTAATTCAGATTTGATTCTATTCGAGGGGTTCTATTTGGTTGCATATTTGAGAAAAAATGATTTTAAGGTCCCATAGTATTTATCATAATGATTTTGGAAATATATTAAATGCAAAAAAAAAAAGAAGAAAAAAATAAAAATAAATGTTTTTTAAGGCACACATTTATTAGTAAATGAGAAATTAGAAATGAATTTTTTAAAATCAAGAATAAGAAGGTTAAAACGACGATGAAAATAATCTAAGCAAAGTGAAAATTTAATTACAATTTTAATACATTTAAAATTCAAACGAATGCTTTTCTTTTTTGGAATATACCATTAATTTTCTCATCATATTATTTTCAGCGTCTCACACTTTTACAATGATTTGTTATGATATTCATATTTTTTCATAAAATAATATTTTCTGTATTTTAGCACACCGATAAAAGCATCCATTAAAAAACTTCTTATCTTAATTTTTCCTTTTCTATTTCTTAATATTAATACAGAAACCCTTGGTGATTTCCAGTGAGCGTGCGGTGAAAGATGTCCATCATGTTGAATAATGAAAAAAGACTCTTTATTTCAGGAATAGCACTGAAAACACGTTCAGGTAGTAAAAATAGAGGCAAAAACAACACTTGTAGCCGCTAGCAGATAGCCACAGGTAGATAGAATCTTTAAATAGTAAATATCAATATCGTTCAGCGTAAATAAAGAAAGATATCCTTTTACAATCACATTTTAAAAAGAGAGAATATACCTTGTGCGAGCGCCTTGCTTTATATAGACCCCTTATGAGGCGTTACATCTCCTGGAATTTTTTACAAGAATCTTTAAATTTAAGTTCCTGATAGAAATAAGGTGATAATTAGTAATATTACCAGAGCCTTCATTATGTCACTAAAGTGGCCAATTGGCTATCAAATTCCTCATTTAAGTCATTTATTAATCTAGTCAAGGGCCTCTTTAAGTAATCTATTAAGCATAATAAAAATATCTACAAACCTAAGACTAATTATTGAGGGAAACGTTATTACAGACTCGCAATACTATATTTCATTTTTCATTATTATAGTTATTATGGAATCTTCTTATCAATTTCCCTCAAATTCACGATAAGATGACACATTTCATTTTAAATCTAAATCAGATTTTCTGAACAAATTACTGGCGAGGAAATTCCGAAAATATTGAAAGAATGCACCATAAAAAGGAATGCACAACTGTGCATAGTTTTAGAACCTTTGCGTACGGACAAGAATTAAAAAACTGATTACAAATTTCCATTTTACAAACATGATGTCAACTTAAATAAAAGGATAGGAAATTGAAGAAGCCGCATAAACCGTTTTAGCATATTAATGTTTAGTATAATTTACAGTTATAATTAAACCCGCAATAAATGAGATAAAGCAGTCAAATTACTCAAATGGTATTTGCGTTAATTGACAATTTCATAACCATTAAAAGGTGCCTATATTCACCACCTTAATGGGGAGAGACGTTGTAATTAAAATAATGCTTCGAGCGAAACCAGAAATCCTTTCAAATTAATTAGATATGGTGATCGCAGAAATTAATTTTATTGAATTTGAATTACAAATATCGTTTCACTGCCTTTTATATATTTTCATGCCTTTCAACTATTATTAAATGCGTTCTCTGATGATTATGAGGAAATGGGGATATAACGTCATGTAAATATTCCCAACAAATATCAAATCATCAGCGTTGAAATTGCGATTCTAAGCTTCAAAGATGAAATTAAACAGAATTCGTGTCACGAAATGCAACGTTATTATCATGCCTTTAAATATTCTATCTCCTTAGTTTGTAAAACAATAATTTTTTTTTATTATTTCTAACTATGGCGAATAGCATTGAAAGTAGAATTCTACTTTTACCTACTAGTATTAAAAAATAAGTTGTGGAGAATATATTTCAAAATAATAAAATATATAAATCATGTTGAGTTTTCTTTGGTAAGAACTAGAAATTTTTTAAGGATCTTATAGTTATGCATTACAGCTTAAGTTAATATCATTAAAACATAAAGAGAGTTCTTTCAATTGTGGCAAACGATTTTAAAAATATTTTGCTATAGCAACCAGGATAAGTTATTAAAATTTTAGATAATTGTTTTGCATAATTTTATTCCTCAGGTGATTATTTTATTTATTCGCAAACATAATGAGTGAATACAAAGTAAAGGGTGTCCCAAAATTAAGGCAAAATTTAAATTGAATTTTTTCGTGCAGTAAAGTGTTGGTAGCCCTATTAAAAAAATATTTGACAGCTGATAGTTTAGAGCTAGTAGAAATGGAGCGTTACACGTTAGAACAACGTGTTAATGCAAGATTTAAATTAAATTAAAAAACACAATTTTTTTCCTTTAAATTGCTATATTTTTATTTTTTCGTAAAGTACACAGGATAGAGTTATGTATGGAATAACACCTAGGGCAAATGACCTCTATGACTTTGATGGCACATACGCACTCTTTTGTCGAAATTTTCCATGCCCAATTTGCATAAATGTTACTGAATTTTGTTGATGTAATGTCGAATTTCCTCCTTCAATGCACGTGTGCTTTTTGGCATGGACCTTTTACTTCAAATAACCCCATAAAAAATTCAATGGCGTTAAATCACACCATCTAGGGGGCCAATTCTCCAGTTTTCGAACTGTGGCCGCCAGACTTTAATTATTTTTGAAATATTGTTCAATAGTGAAAACACGTTGTTCTATCGTGTAACGCTCCTTTTTTACTAGATTTAAACTATCAGCTGTCAAATGGTTTTTTTAATAGGTTGCCAACACTTTACTGCACAAATGGTGGTCAATTCAAATCTTGCATTAATTTTGGGACATCCTTTACCTAATGCAGTCTTAAAGCTAATAATAATTAAAAATTTAAGAATTGGAAATATTAAACATTAAGATTTGGCACAAATTGAAACAACTTGTGGAAATCAACAATTGAAACTTGTGGAAAACAACACAAGAGAATCCCCAGACTTTAGAGCATCCAGATATTATTTTCGCATTACCTTTTGTTTCTACAGTTTAAGAAGCTTTAAAAGAAGAACAAGTTTTATCCGATGTATGCGATATCCAGGTAAGAGCAGCTGCTTACTTTTTTATCATAGAAAAAAAAATACCCCTCCCAATATGTTGGAAAAAGTATGTAGATATTAACGGGATATACATGAAAATAACATCAGTGTTATTTTGCCAAGTAAAGCTTCAGAAAAAACTTTTAAGAAAGTCTTTTTAAATTTGATACACCTCGTAATTTGTAAAAATCCTTCTTATTCATTCTTAGATGTTTATTTAAAGAAAAATATTATACATGTGTAAATTTTCCCCCAAAAATGTATTAATATTTTAAATTATAATGTATACAAATTATAAAAACGTTTCATAATTCAAATAAATAAATAAAAAGAATCTTGATAGGTATTGGAAGTTTCATGAAATTTTATGACATAAATTTATATTTATTAGTTTATAAATAATGATTATCCATCAATATTATCAAAGTAAAATAAAAATATCAAATGAGTCCTGCTTTTTATCAAAGAATTTTTACGGCTTGTTTTGCAGTTTCGAATTATAAGTATTCTCTTGGTTCATAATTTACGCCAAATATTTTATGGAATATTCCATCACATTCTTATTTAAATTTATCTATATCTGTATGTATATTATATACAATATAATAAGCAAAAAATAAAGAAATTGGAAAAGAAATGATGAATCCTAATTTTAAAAATATCTTTTGCAAAACTTAACACACAATAGGAATTTTTTTAAAAATCACTATTGAAAAAAATTGCAGCAACAGTTTCGTACTCAAACCAATATTAGGAAAAAATTAATTTTTAATCACTGATTAAAAAATAACAGCAACAATTTTGGACTTAATTCAATATTGAAAAAAAAATTATTTTTTTTTATCACCAAATAAAAAAAAAGCAGAAACGTTATCGGATTTAATATAAGTGTTGAAACAAAATCTGAAATTCTACCAGCACAATGAATGCGCGATATAGCTCAACAGCGTCATAGTAAATATTGCAGCTTTTAAATATTCAAAATTTTAAAACAGAAGAAAACAAGTGAAAAAATTTGAAAATGACCAAAATCTTCTATTCTTTAAATAACATTTGCCATCGATTATACTTTATGACTATTCTCTAAGTTGCTTTTCAATAAATTTCTTTTCAAAACAGTAAAATGATTCAAGAAAAAAATCAAAATTATATTTTAAAATGATTTTAACCTTGATTTTAATTTAAAACTGCACATTCTGAAACTGAGCATTGACATTATGAAATATTAGCTCTCAAAAATTTTAAATTACCAGATTAAGTGTTCCTCTTTGAAATGCTTATATGCTTTTAAGAATTCGTCTTTTTTTCTGCTCTAACTCGTCCGATATCACTAGGAATATCTTCACGAATGACTTTTACTGTGGTCTTTCCCTTTCTATCTTTTATGAACATTCTCTCTGATTCGAGAACATAAATTTAAATTCCTAAAATTTTATGGGTTTAGTAATTGACAGTTGCATTCCAAAAGTTTCGCTCCTCACTCATTCAATTTCCATTTCCTTCTGCGAAGATAGATTTAAGAGGGCATGAGATTACCATTTTTATCGACCCTCTACACATTGACAAATAAATTATTTTAGTCATACGTCATCATGAAATCTTTCTGATTAGAGTGGTTTGATCGCTGTAAGAGGACAACCACATTACCATATTTAACTCTTTCTAATATGGAAGACTAATTTGGATTCTTAAATGCAGTTGCCTTATACAGGTTGTTTATTCTAATTGATTGCTAAAATGTTATAGGTATAGGTAATCACTAAAAAGTTAGAGATAAATATACAATTCCAACTAAAAAAAGCTTTAAATAATGTAAAGAATTATATTTAAATTACTTGAATCCAAAGGTGGTCAATAAAAGCATTTCTAAAAAAATGCGAAGTCTAAAACTTTATAGAGCCTTTTGGTGCTGTTAGTCAAGTTCAATAAAATATTCTTGACACACTTTATTTCTCTCCATAGAATACCGCTGAACCCTGAACTTGAAATCTCTAATATTCCTTGACAGTTCAATGAGTATAAGTGGAAAGATTTATTGAGGAGAAAATGCATGTTAAAGCTTGCATAAAATACACAAAATATTTTTACTATACAATTATGAGAAAAAGGAGTATTAGGTGGCGAAAATAAGTTCATTTGTTTTGAGGAAAAATTAAGGTTGTTTGTGGGAAGATTTGATTGAGAATGTGAAACAAATTATTCCGAGCTTAAGTATGGGAAATCAGATCTTCGTTATTCAGGATAAATTAACACAAGGTTTCCGGTTTTAACTTTGCACATTTTGCTTGTCATCACGTTGATCTACCATATTGGCTCAAGGTCAAGGGTGGGTTTGTTAAAATGAAAATACATGGTAAGAGAGCAGCTGGTAATGATGTAAATCGTCCTCTTTCCTGCAGTCACAGTGGTCAGAATCTTTGATATAGAATTGCTAGAAATAGGAAATGAATGGCCCATGACTAATTGCAAAGATGATATCTTGCCTGCTCCATGGCTCTGAGCTAAAGGAGGCTTTGGGTATGATTTGGTAAAGTTCTCTTCCAGTTAACACTGACATTTCAATCAAAATTCTTCTGAAACTGATTGAGTTATGAAGCTTTGGATTTAACTATTTATGTTAATCAATTGTCACCACGAGAAAGTACCGTTCATTGATCGACAAATCTTTCTTCAAGACACATTTGATATGAAGTCCAATTGTATAAAATTGTGATATTCACAGCTTCATAACTCGATTAGTTTTAGTCAAAGAAAAGAGAAACACTTTTGATTAAAACTTTAAAATCTCAAAAATATCTTACTAAATATGAATAATAGGACAAGACTTGTGTATAAAAATTTAGTCATAGTAATTTTTTGGTAGTACATTCATTGAATCAATGAACATGCAATATAATTATTTGTTATTTGAACTGAAAGTATTTGCTTCTCTCTGCAGTTTGGGAAGCTAACTATTGTTATATTTAGAGAGAACTATTATAATTATAGGGACTCGGGACTCTTTATATAAGGTCTATCATTAAAGCCAAAACAAAAGAATATCTAAGACAAAATACCCAAGAATCAATAGCACAATTCATATCCTGGGCTGACATAAACTATCTAGAAGTGTTCACGGAGAAATCCAACATTATTCTGCTTAGTAAATGGGTAGCAGGACCCAGAATCTATTGGCAGGGAGAAAGAATAAAGCAGACACACGCCATTAAATACCTAGGTGTCCATATTGATGATAAATTGAATTGGAATACCCATCTCAAGCATTTAGCATTGAAAGCGCAACAACAACAATTCAATTTTCTCAAAATAGCTGGCAAATCCTGGGGAATAACACTTCGACACAGAAAAGTTTTGTATAAGACAGTCATTGAAAGGATGCTTGCACACGGAGCAGGAGTTTGGTGCCTCCACCCAACGGTTAGATTAGCAAGAAAGCTCTCTTCCATCCAAAGAGGCTTTCTGTTAGCAATTACGGGAGCATACAAGACCACGCCTACTTCAGCACTTCAGGTTATCATCGGCTTGCCACCACTTCCATCTGTAGCTTCAGATGATGGCAAGAATGACTGAGTTGTGCAGACTTTGTGGAATCGTACATGAAATGCCACACATCAACCCATACGAGTATGAACACAGAGCTACAGGCTGGACGTCACATCCTTCCAAATATCTCCAAGCACATCAAGTTTCGTTGGAAGATGGAGGGTCTCAGAATTTAGTACTCGGGTTCTATACTGATGGATCAAAATCCTCAGCAGGAGTTGGGGCTGCATTTTGTGTCGTGCAGGATATTGTGACTATACACCAGTTGTCAACCAGCCTATTGAAAGAAAACACGGTCTTCCAAGCTGAATTACTAGGACTCAATAGAGTAGTCAAATACGCAACCTCTCTTCCTACTTCAGATATTATTACTATTTACGTGGACAATAAAACAAGTATACAAGCCTCAAGTTCTCCAAAATCCAATAGCCAATTAGCAAGAGATACATTTACCCTTCTTCTTGCAAATCCTCACATTAAAATCTCATGGATCAAGGCACATGTAGGCTATAAAGGGAATGAAGCGGCTGACAAACTAGCCAAAACAGCGGCTAATGCTAATCAAGATCGGAATGTAATGAAGCTTCCAAGATGTCATCTGAAGAACATCCTCCAAACCGATATGACGACAAGATGGCAAAAGGAATGGAAAGAAGGCGAAACAGGCTGCTCCACATTCAGCATAATACCGAAAGTTTCTCTTTACGAGGCCAACTGGAACAGAGCGGATGTCCTTTTCTTCACTGGACACGGCCCATTCCCGGCATACCTACACAGATTCCATCTGGCCAACTTTCCTTACTGTAGCTGTGGGGAGATAGGATCCCCAATTCACTATGCCACCGAATGCCTACTGACTGTCTCATGGCACATGAGAAAGCCAGATACAAGTCTCGAGGAAAAATGGTACAGGAGAGTTGCATCGAATACCCTTTCACGCGGAAAGAACCACTCCATAGTAAGCCATATTCATAAATACCAAGATCTCTTGAAGACTACACAATAACTGAGACCAGAATGCCTCTTGTCAAAATCAGCTGAAATTATAACTTCAAAAGTCGCTCAAAAGTACAGTTCTCACGAAGGAAATCAAAACCACAAGACTCAGAAGGACGTTACAGATTTCTGACTCTTCAGTGATTATTTATATGCTTATACATGTCATACAGATGTTGTCAATGTAATTTATCAATTTTTTCAGTTAGTAATCTCATTTCCCTGTAAGTTCAACCCATAGTGACCATTTTTAAGTATTCTTGTCCCCTCCATCCAGTTATTACTTCACCAAAAAATTAAATACAGTCGCGTAGGATTTGACACTGATGGGATTCTCTCTGGAGAATCCTGGATGGTCTGTCGTCTCTTTCTTTCTACCAACAATTTCTTTCTTTCTTTTTTTTCCTTCCATCTTGTGCTCATCCAACTGGTTAGATAATTTAGTGTTATTGGTACCGAGAGCACAGGATGGCGTTATGTTATGTATATAAGGTCTATTAAATAAAGCTAAATTTCATCGAATGTACATAATATTTTATACACAATAGTTTCATATATTTACATTCTATGAGGCCGGGCTAGGCTGATTGGTAGGGTTTTGGATTCCTATTCCTTGGGCTGCGAGTTCGAAAAACGCCATCCAAAGACTCTCCGTGTGTGTGGTGGCTGGTACACGTATAAATCTGCCTTGGTCTTAAAGTCCTAAATGTCGAGAGTAATACCACTGGGGGCACTGGCTCAGAGGTGATCGTTCTCTGATTTAGGTCTAAATTACGATCTGTGAATAAAATGCGTAAATGAAGTCCGCCCCGTAAAAAGGTTGTGACGTGTAAGTAGTTAAGTCGTACTCTTGACCCTAGATGGCGCTGCTAAAAAAAAAAGAGACACTCATTCGGCTTAAATCGCTAACAGATAACTGTCAGATGGCTCGTAAAGTGCTATAAGTCACAACACAACATTCCATGGAAAAATTCACACTTATCTAAGCTGCTGATTATCATTTTTTATGTAACTAAAGTTTCTCTCATCTCTCTTTTTACAATCCTCGTGAAAGTAAGAATTCCATTTTAAGTCACTCGTTTTTTTAAATTTCTCTATATATGAAATGTAAGGTTGTTGCTTAGGTATCCTAACTACGGTATAGAAATTTCACATTATTTCTTTTTCAGCTCTTATTCTGAGAAGTATAAAATGAATAATCAAATTAGTTATCAAAAAAATTCTATTCCGAGATTTTGATGAATTTTCTCTCTTTTTTATATCTCTATTAGACCAATGCGTCAATCTTATAGATTTAAAACAGAATTAAAATTGTATAATTAAATGACATTTAGGCTCTGAAAATATTACAATATTGTATTGACATTGAGAACCCACAACTACCGAAAATTTCAGAGCTTAGATCACGGAAACGGGAGTAAAAATTGAACCCGAAATTTCCATCTTTACAACATATAAAGCAAGGTTAAATCAAAGCATTAAAAATTCAGATGTTACCATCCTTTCTAGAATTTTGAAAGATATTTATTTTTCCGAAATCCAAAATACCAAGTATAAATTGTAGAATATACTTTTAGCAAACTTAGACTATCTACGTGAGCATTTGTTTCAAATGATGAAATTCTCTCTCTTTTGCATTTTATATAGAGGCAGGCAAGAGAAGAATTTTAAATATTCAGATATTTGTTCTGCTGGTAAATGTCTATGCTCTAACATAATAAAATGTAGAAAGATTTGTAAGAATAAAAACTAATGGACCATTGACTTGTATTTAAAAAAAATATAAATAAGCGAGAGTCATAAACCCTTTTTTCCTCTCAAAAAGTATAATCTATATTTCTTTATTGTCAAATGAAATAAAAATAAAGTTGTACGGAATAATTAAGAAAGAGGAAAATTTAAGAAATTAATGCGAACCTTTATTTTTTTCGTTAAAGAAAAGCATAAGTTAGTCAAATGTGAATTCTTATGAGAAAACTAAATATAAATATTTACGAAAAAACTGAATGTAAATATTTACTAAAAAACTGAATGTAAATGCTATTTGGAATTTTAAAATGGATTTCCTTTCGATTCGTAACTCATCGTAACCGTAACCAATCGTAACTCATGCGCAAAAGCGCAGAGGGTTTTAGAATGCGTTGGCAAACAATATCTTTAATTTTTACTATTCAACATGCTGACAAATGAATATTATAAAATATAAATGTATTTTGCATCATAGTGAAATTATATGCATGTAGAAATAAGTGACCATAAGGAGCTACTTTCGGGTACTTTTCGGTTTAATCTAAATGTTCGAGAGGCCGCGAGAACTTGTTTACTACCCTCTCATACTACGTTACACTCCATTTCCGGAATGTGAGCAACTCTCTCCACACCATTATTGAACCCTCGGAGAAGAGAGAACCAACCACTTTACCCCGAAGCTCCTCATTTTCACATTTGAGATGCCCCATGATGGAGTTTAATATAAATAAGAGAGCAATCCTATAATATTCAACCATTCTTTATAACTATTATTATCATTAAAAAATTCTGCATTAGAAAAAGTAACTTTAATAGTCTACTCTGATCCGCCCGAAGGCACACAGAAAAAACTGAATGACCAAAGTACCGCATCAGCAACACTGGCGGGAACTATAGTCGAGTCCCAAGGGCCCTAACAGGTCACGATACAACCCTTACCGCGAGAAGTACATCTCGAAGTCGATAGAGGATAGGCGCCTCAAAATTTTTGTACGCACCAAGATGACGAGAACCAACCACCACACCGGAAGCATCTCATTCTCATATCTGAGATGCCCACCGGTGGGACATATTAGAAATAAGTAAGTATTTCTAAATGTTTTCTAAATGTTTATGTGGTATGTGTAATTATATTGTGGTACTAAATACTAAATGTGGTAATTATATTTTGATTCATAAAGACAAAGAGATAAAAATCATATATTTTAAGCAAAACAAAATGCGCATCTGTAAAGTTATCTTTTAAGCAAACAAATGCTTGGTCTGTAAAGTTCACTTGGAAAAGCCGCAAAGAAATTCTTAATAGTTTGTTCAGATTTTTTTTTTGAATTCTTAATGAAACAATAGTTTATTTTTTTTTTCACTTGGTTTAAATAATTTTTTCGTCTGAATAAATTTTTAGATATTTATATTAAGCTTTTAAAGATGAAATTTTATATTCGATTTTACATCTACTAATGTGCTACAGATGTGAAATGTTGTATACTTGTATATGCCCGATGATAATTTGTTCCCTAAATTATGTTAGAAGTTAATTTTCCGTTAATGTGTTAATTTAAGTAAATTTTTAATTCATGGCCCTACCTGGCAATGAATTAGAGAAAAAAAATATTAGGTATCAAAATTTTTGAATATTTATAATTATTAAGATTGAAAAGCTGAAGTTAATTAAAATAAAAATATTTTTTTGCTTAATAAAAATGAGGGTTTAAAACAGTTTTTATAAAATCTATTCATTTTTTGTAAAGAACATTAAGCAGCATATTTTGATTGACATACAATGCATAATTTCGAAGTCTGTATTACCTTTCTTTTTTTTCATTATTATATCTCGTAACTTACTTGGGAAATATAAAATGATTCAATCTGTAGTTTGTAATCTTGTGTGTTGATAAGACAGAGAAAAACTTTTAAAGAGATTTTCTTTTTCAAAAAGATTTCAAATGTTTTTTTTTTCCTTGGTTTGTACTAAAGAAACTCCTCGGAGACATATATTTCAAAATTTCCCGACAAAAATATTGATATGTAAAATGTTTTTGAAAAACAAGAATTTTGCTACATATTTCGCAACGAAATTTTATGAAAATATTTAAAAGTTAAAAGTTTTTCATCTAAAAAGGTAGGGAGGGGGAAGTGTCCAAATTGATTACATATTGTAATATTTTCAAAACTGTATTGAATGTGTCAAAAATAAGATTTCTGTATTATGACATGACTGTTTTCACGAAAATTTGTTGGGCGTACTTTAAAAAATGTGACTAAAATTCCAGTCTATATACTTTATTGAAACCTCAGAATATTAAATGAAAAATAAAGGAAAAACAGACCAAATTTTGAAACATAAATGTTTCAGATATTGTAGCATAGTTTAAAAGAGTTGCGATATTGCATTAATTTTCAGGAGAAAAAGAATAAATTGTGGTTGAAAATTTGGAGAGTTTTCGCAATAACTGAAATTGAGAAAACGCTCATAAAATAAATTTTTACGTAAAAAAATTTAAAATAATAAATTGGAATCCCATTTATGTTACGTGAAGTGCAAGTCGTTCATAGAATTGAAAAACAAGAAAAAAAAATATTGGTCAGATAAGTATGAGTCCTGAAACATTATGCCTAACTAACCTTACAAACATTTAAATCGGTCAAATAGTTAGTAATATTATATGAAAGCCATTTTTTTTCAAACTCTGATGAATTATAAAAAAGATAAAAGTAGAGAACAAAAATTTATTTATATTGATGTTATTATTACTCTGAAGTTATTATTTTGACATCTTTGCCAGTTCTTCGTTTCAAGGACGAGATGAAAGTAACTCGTCTCTAAGCCAAGTTCTCCATGGGAGGGGATGGACCAGTGCTCAAGACTTTTGCAACAGATGATCTTGTTTAACGTGTTGATTAGGTCAACTGAAAGAAATGGAGGATGCTGGAATCCCAAGAAACGAGCTATCGGAGGAGTATGTCAGAATTGCGATTTAGAGGATGAATATTTAGCCATTTATAATCCATATATTCTTTTCTTTAAAGAAAAATTTAAAAAAATTCCAGACTAATGAGGAGTTTCAAAGGAATGGAAATACCCTCTCACGCCACTAGCGCCAACTTCCTTTGAAGAGGGAATTCGAAAATAGATCCACCGATATGGCGAATATCTGAATCTATATGGCGATTACATCGAAAAGTAATCATATTTGTTTATATTTCACGGCGATTACGAAAAGTAATCATGTTTGTTTATAACTCACGGTGACTACTCGAAAAGTAATCATGTTTGTAATAAATTCAGTTTGTTCCGTACACTTTTCTTCTTTTATGGTTCATTGAAACTTAAAAAAAAATCTATAAAAAGCATCCTGAATGTATTGCAAAATAACTTTAGAATTATATTTTTTTGTAGTTTTTTTTAGGAGTTTTAAAAATTTTTAAAAAAAATTTTTTTCCCCCAAAAAAAAAAAAAAAAAAAAAAATGTACATTTGACATGCACACAAGAAAACTTTGAATCACTAAAAGATTGCAAGAAGTTTATCAGCATTTAAAGGATGAAGTTTTCTTGTCATTAATGCGGAATTGAGAAAAAAAATTAATTTTAAGTTATAATGTGAAAAATTTACTGGCATAAATTATTATCAATAAAAATAAAACTTATAAAGCTATATATCCTACTTAGAAAAAAATTCTTAGGGGATGAATAATTTAATTTACCAATATCTGACAACATAATTTATTTTCTCCTTTCAGAAAATACATAATCTTACATGAATAAATGAACACTTTTGAAGTTATAAAAAAGAAAAAGGATTATCTTGAAGTATGCCTCAGTAGCAATGGTTTTTTTTGAGAAAAAACAAATTTATTTTAGAGTAACAACGATATGCTTGTTAATAAATCAAAAATAATTGCCAGAAAGTTAAGATTAGTACCTAATGAAAAGCGTTTTTATGGAAATAAATTTCCTTGGACGAGCTTTCATCCTCATGTAGGAAGTATCACGAATTCTATCACAATTAATGAAGATAATAAGAGCATGGTGGACCATTATTTAAAGTGCAATGCGTCGAAAACGATCTTAATTGTATTGCATTCATGATTTTCCAAACTTATTCGAAAATAACTTCTATTCAAAATTTCATAAGCATAGTAATAAATTTGCAATCTCAGCAATCTCATTTCTTATATTAACCATCACTCAATTTTTAAAAAATTAAACTGTGCTTAAAGATATGGAATGCTACCTAATCTCGTTTATTGTATCTATGAGGGTTTTTTTCACTGATTAAGATTTTATTCCATAGTAAAATAAATTTTGAATTTCTGCGATTTTTTTAATAGGCAAAGAGTTGTCATTAGTTTTGTTTATAAATCATCATGTTTCTGAGTAGAAAAGTTTAATCATTGCAGAAATATTGAAAATATTCCTTATTCAGTTCGTAATACTTCATAAAGGGACAGAAATTTCGAGTTAAAAGTTTTTTAATTTATAAATATTTAAATATTTAAAGAAATAATTGAATAAAATCTTTGGAAAATAATCTATTATATATCAGAAACTAATCTCTGTATCTTGTGTTTGAATGCAAGAAAAACAAACCTAAATATATATTTTTAAAGATTTCTGATGCGTGAAGAATTTAATTAATACCATATAATAACAATTGTAGATTAGTTTACTGTTCTGTTAATTAAATTGGCGATGCCTATATGAAATTAAAATCCTAGTAGGAAAATACTATTAAGGAAGCAACATAAATGCTCATATAAACATCTGAAATCCATTAATTTTAAAAAAAATTTAATCGCTGTAGAAAATAATTAAGTAACAAAATATTCGTTAAAATAAAAATACTATATTTTAAGTCTATAGTTTTATATTATGAAGAAAATATCTGCTGAACAGTATAATGTCCTTTTTTGATGATTGAACGTCAATTTTGAGCGAAGAAAACTAAAATGATCGTCTATTATGATTTAATGCTTTTTACAGTGAAGTAATTAAACAATTATTTATTTTTTGTAAATATGAACTGAATAAAAATCGGTGAAATTTCTAAGCGACTTTATGGGATCTAATGTCATCTTTAATGAAGACTATCAGGATCTTATCCAACCCCATTAATATCTTTTCCTAACTTGAAGAGCTAATTATCTGATTCTGTCAAGTAGTTATGCTTACTAAAATATTCTACGAACTTTACAGAACTTTTACTCTTTTAAAAGCTTCAAGAAGAGCAGTTATCGTTTGACTTCGAGTCCTGCATGCCTTATTATCTACTAAATGTATTCTAAATGGTTTTAAAAGCTATCGAGACCAGAGAATTTCTCGAATAATAGTTGTGCAGCGTGATATTCAGACTTGATTTTTGCTTGTAACGGAAACATCAAATCGCTGATGGAGTAAACTTCTATTAAATGGACGCAATGGATTTGATTTTATTATGGAAAAGAAACTTTGGATATTATGGCTGTATTAAACTTTTCTTTGGTATATTCAGGGCCCATGCGTGTTTCATCTTTATAAATTTTAATGATATGTTATATTTTCACAA
>JAPMOR010031749.1:102063-120690 GCA_026543865.1 Argiope aurantia | reverse complement strand
ATATATATATATATATATATGCAATTGCTTAAATCAGTCCAATAGTAGTTTAACAAAATAAATAATTTTGAATCCATCGTGAATAATTTAAATAGAAATGAATACTATGCACATGATTAACTTTTTTCTGTGACTACATCTACATCTTCAATGTTGTTTAAAGATACTTGAAATTTTAAATGTGTACATAAGTCTGTATCGTGCTTCCAATTTTTAACAAAGCCTTTATGTCACATAAAAAATTTGTTCATCCAAATCACAATTACATGTAAATGTTTTATCTGTAGTAGTAAAAAGTAAACACTTACAAAACGCATGCTAAAAAGACTCTTATTTCTATATTATGAATTCTTTTCAAATGCTGCTTTTAATGAAAAAAATTTTTTTATGATATTTTTTTCAAAATCTGTAGGAATTTCAAAGAATAAAGGGGAAAATAAAGTGATTAATTTTACATTTTCACACTTTTTTTTCTATGTTCACATGGCTATGAATCTATTTATTTCATCTTCACGATAAAAGCTTTCACACATGCAATCTATTTCTGTTTTATGTACACTATAAAGCTGAAATAAAAAAAAGCGTTTAATTACAAACCTTTTTGCATTGACTATAAAATGAAAAAAACTTTTTGCCCTGAATACATTTTGTTGATGTTATTAAAAAAAATTCAGCAAAATTTCTTCATTAGGTTTCTATAAGTATTGCGTTAAAAGTAGTTATCTTTTGTTGTCTGCTACAGTTTTTCTATTGCATTTTAATTAATAATATACTATTAATCAATAAAATTTCTTATTGAAATAATCTGAAGAAATCAAATGCTATATATTTGCAGAATAAGTAGCATTAATGAATACGGAGATAAATCCTTATATTTCAATTTGACAGATTCCTGGAAATTTTTTTTTAGATTGAAAGTTCGATGTATATAAAATGCAAATCATTCAGCTTCTTATTAAAATAATTAAACATAATTCCTTTTTCAAATTTAAAGAAAATTTTATGAATTAAAATATCAAAAAATTTATTTTGAAAAAAAAAACATAAGAATCTGTATGTAATTAAAATATGTAATTTGCAAATTCGATTACAATATGCTAAAAACGTTTCTTTGCATACTGAAAAGGAAACGAAATTTTTAGTTATTTTTAGACAAGTTTTTTTCTTTGAATTAAGCTTATTTTCTCTTCCACTCTTAAAAATTCCCATTTAAGACCCAAAATCTTTATGAGATTTTCAAAGCTAAATCGAATTCAATGTACAAATCTCATGCTAAGTCTTAAAAGGGATTCACTCGGTCAAAAATAGCATATGATTCACGATTTAGTGTTTATTATGTAGTATTCTGTTCTTATGTGAACTACTATTGTTTTGTAAATTCGTGAAACATTTTTTTTTTCTTATTTAATTTACAAGGAAAATCCTACAATTATCTGTACCCAGTTTTTAAAATATGTTATAACAATTGTTTAAAATTTAGAATATCATTTTTCAATCTATCCTCCTACTTTTCGATGCCCTCGGCTTTTCGTTTCGCATATTTTCCTGTGCTTTCAGATGAAATGTTTTCAGTTGAACACTGCTTCCTTCATCTGTTGGTCGGAAGCGAATTAGCTATCCCTGAAAGTATAGTTAAGTAGATCAGACAAGTGGTAATCCGACAGGGAGAGATCCGGACAGAATGTCGGAGGCTCCAACACTTTGAAATCCAGATTCTAATGAGTTTGAATGGTGTGGACATTTGGCAGAGGCATGTCGATATTGGCATTTGTTTCTAATAACAAGCTTCGTTTTGTTGTAAAATACATCAAAGTACCGCTCACTGTTTAGTGTTGACACTTTTACCAAGAAATATTTCGTATTTGGTTTTCGTGAGTTCTGAAAGTTGTAATCATTACTTTTTTTGCAGAGTTGACTCTTTAATTTTTTTGACTAGAGAATTTGAGTCTATCCATTCCTAGATCTCGCGAATGTTTTCTGAGTGAATCCATGTATTATATCCCTCTGTATTGTGCTGAGAGCATTCTATGCATTTCAGTTCTTGGTTATATTTTCAGATCACACACACACACACACAAATTACGAAGCAGGTTTTTTGTGAAAACGGAGACTATGTGGATATGTTTACTTCAAAACAGCGCAAGGTGAACTACATTGATAACGCTGAAACCAGCCATCAGCAATCTGAACAGAGATTTTTAGAGGCTGGCGAGCGCATACAACCATATATAATGTCTTCTTATACTCTTGTGCCTATAACAATTATGATTACTTAACAGTTGGATGGGCATGAGACGCAAAAAACCATACAGCCGACTAATGGGAGATTAGAATAAAAATACAGTTACTTATTGACTTGCCCTTAGCATATTTTTTCCTAAGAATAAAACTTATTAGTGGTATAATATATATAATTTTTATGTGATTTTTTTTCTATGAATAGAAATTTATTCATTATACCGAAACCATATTGCTATTAAAATAAGTTTCCTGGAAAAAGTTCAAATTATCAACAAGGCACGTCTGAAATTAGCAGTCTTTTAAAAGAAATTAATTTCTTTCAAAATATTCTTATATCTAAATTACTATTACATTTTCCCCCAAACCATTAATATAATTATTCTTTCTACTCTTTATTAGAAATTATTTTAAAGAATTTATAACGAATTTCTCAGATAGAATTTTTTTCTTATTACAATTTAAAATCAATAATAAGATTGTAAATAACCAGATTTTATTTTTGAATATCTGCATCTTTAAATAATGAAAGGAAACCACTCTTTTTTAGCCTGTAAATAGGATTTCAATATAAATTCCACTATTAACCATAATTATTTTTACAAGGCGACTTAATGGACTTAATAAAAAAGTATGGATTGAAAAGTTTCATATAAAAACTATAAAAGTTTCATATAAAACTATAAAAACTTAACTTTTTGAAAATGAAAAATTGGAAGACTTTTTATAGTTGATTATGGAAATTCTATATTTCTGCTGGCTATAAATTAATCACAATAAATTCATTCATTTATTTTATATATGTATACATGTAATATTTAACACATTTCTGAAAGATGGTTCTTTTATAAAACTAGGATTAAAATAAATACTATCTTACAGCATATTTCCTGTTAATGCTCGATGTGATATCAGATCAATGAAATATTAATTGATCTTAATATAAAATATAACTGTTTATTTAATATGCGAATATTAATTGATACATCTTTCCTAAAAGCACGCTGCACAGAAGATACTCAACAAAAATTAATTTTATCATGCTATGAACCATAATAAATATCTTAAATTATAAATATAATAAGTTACTTAATTATAATGAGTCTCTTAAATTATAAGTATAATAAATTTCTTAAATTACAAGCATAATAAGTTATTTAACTATAATAAGTCTCTTAAATTATAAGGTACTTAACAATAATAAACAATTATTATAGTTATATATTATTACACTTATTAAGTTACAAATATAATAAGTTACTTAAATTACTTATTAAAAATTATTATCAATCGCATAATGAGATTTATTATAGTTTAAATGAGCATAATGCATAATATTTGTTGAAATCGCATAATGAGGAGGGTGAGTCATCTCTTTAATATTTGTTGAAAAGAATTAAATTATACTCAGAAATACATTAGTTACAAGCATTGTATTGATAAGATTTGCTACTACCGACATAAATAAGGAAATTAAATCCAGATTTAATCAAAAATTCTTTGAACATTACGTGCATAGAATTATTTCTGAACAATATATTATTTTATTTAATAAAGCTGCATCCTTTTCAAGGCCACTAGTTCTAGCAATATTTTACATTTATGACATTTCAAAGAACTGTAAGTTTTAATTCTCAACAAACACTTTATCGCATTTTATTTTACATCATAAAAATGAGTTGTACGAATAGGAAAGCAATAAAAGTTTCAAAAAGAAATTAATTGAAAATTTTCATATGGCTCCAAATGATTCACATTTCTTTAAAAGTGATTTGGCTTTACATTTATTCATGTGCAAAATGTAAGTTTTAAGAACTTCTTTTAAAATCAGAACCCTTTTCCCATTTTCCTTCACAAAATTTAAAAGAACCTAAGTATATGAATACAGTTAGAGTTACGGTACTTAAACCGCTTTTCTGATAAAATTATCTAAAATATATTTTTCATTTGAAATTTAAGAACTCATTTCCAATAAATCTTCAAAGGCAATCAAATAGTTGAAAGTTATTTCAGAATCAAATTCGAATCACAGAAGAGCGAGAAACGGAATTTCTTTAGTTAAAAGGATAAAATCTTTTGAATGATTTCATTCTTTTTGGAAAACCCCAAGGAAATATTTCGGAAAAATCTCCATCAGAAATATTTAAACATTTATCATCGGTAGCAAAAATATTAACTTTTAAAGTAGTTTTCAAGCAATTTCTTTCATATCCTATATTTTAGAATTCCCACAGGAATCTAAAACGAGAAGATAAATCGAAGGCACATGAAAACAGATGGTAGATTGCAAGCCAAACTTATTAAGAAAGGTTAAAATAAACATTAAATGTTTTACGTTTACAAAAATTATATGCAAATTTAAAACTCAACATTTTATATAACTGCTATAATATGTTTAAAAAAAGGATGCAGAGCATATTAAATAGCGCATATTAAAAATAAATATAAAATAGTGATAGTTTTCTGATAGATTATTGAATGTGAGTTTGAAAATCTCTAATTTACTATTTGAATCATGAATTCATTTTTGTGGGGGTCTGATACCTCTTGAGGTCTATAATGAGTTAAAAGTTAATGTTAATATAGCGAGAAGTTCCCAAATTGAATTGTCTACTCATGAACTGCCTTTGTTATCTAACTGTGGCTACAGATTTGTTCCTAATATCTCTCATGAATCTTCTGATAGAATATTAATTTCATGATTTAGGAATCTATTTTATCATCCATAATTATATGTGACTTTCTTTTCGGGACGTTGATTGTAATTTCAATCAAGATAAAACTGCAAAGGAATTACCTGAAATACTAAATTATATGTTACATTCTTTGTGGGACACTGATTGTGATTTCCTTCTATATGAAATTGAAAAGGGATTACCTGAAATACTAAATTATACATTACATTCTTCGTGGGGTACTTACTGATTGTGATTTCAATCTATATAAAATTGCTAAGGGATTATCTGAAATACTATGTTACTTTATTTATGGGACATTAATTGTGATTTCAATCTGTATAAAACTGTAACGTATTTACCTGAAATACTAAAAAGTATCTAAGGATTTTTTTTGTTTTAAATTACTTGCTACTTAAATTAAATCACAAATCTGTACAGCAAAAATTTTGTGACATGATAAAAAAAAATCAGGTATATTGTTAAATGCGAAAGGGTTCGATTAACTTCACAAATTAAATAAAATCCCAACAAATTCTACTTTTTCAGTACAGTACCCGCGTTTACTTCCATGCATGTTATACACAATTTCCACACCTAATGAATAAATAATTCATTTAATTTACTTAGTTCTTAATGTACATTTAAATAGACATTTTTATTAAAGCAGTTTTAAAGGATATTCAAATACAATTAGCAGAGAACTCCTTTCATATTTTAGTCAAAAGGACTTATTGATTTTCACTCCCAGAAGCAAATCAAGTTTATTTGATTTTAAGTTAGTAGGGTGGCCATTTAGCGAAGTGATCATCAATTAATTGTTCAAACATAAAGTTCTTAGTTATTAAAGGGACTTTGAAAATGGGCTGATTTTGCTTTTCCACTTTAAAAATAAATTCTTCACTTCTAAAGAAACTTTAAGTAGTCGTCGCATTTCCCGTTTAATGCTCTTAGAATTTTTGTTGAAGATGAAAACGATAACATCAAAGAAGAAAGAAAAGGCAAATTTATTAAAATAACTTCTTAACGGCGTTTTGAAAAATTGGTATTGATTTATTTTACAACGTTACGTTCATATTGCGGTTATAATAAATCTTTAGTGGACCTAATTTTTTAATGTATTAAGTTGATTTCATTTTATGTTCGAATGGAAACCCCCGGGGACGGCACCTCGAAATGAGGATGAGATGCTTCCGGTATAGTGGTTGGATCTCGGCACCCTGGTGGGTAGACAAAAAGATGGGGGATCTGGCTTTACCCATAGATGACGGAACGTACTTCCTTCGGGAAGGGTTGTACCGTGGCCGGTGAGGGTTCTTAAGACTCAACCATAGATGCCGTCAGTGTTGCTGTTACGGCGGTCCGGTCATTCAGTTTTCGTTATCCGTGTGACTTCGGGTGGGTCGGTGAGTCAGTGATATGACTTATATTCGTATGGATCTTTTTTTATTAATCAGCTCAAATCAACTATTGAGCTTCCTTGTAAAAAAGTGGAAAAGGATTTAACTTCAAAATTACTGTATTCTGAAAAGCATTGGCCAGAAGTCAAAATATTATGGACTACTTTACCTCGAACTTTAACCTATCGATGAAATAAATTTTAACTAACTTATTAGAAGCGGATAATTTCGGATAAATATATTGTATTTTTGCATTTTGTTAAATTTGTTGAAACTGATTTATCATCTGTCTATTAGTTCCAAACTAAATACAAGTATTTAGTTTTATAGAAGAAAACGAACTTCTGAGTTTTATTCTTGAAATAATAATAAAAAAATTAAAAATGAAAATCAGTTTTTAAACAAATTTATTATGGTTTTTGCTTTTATAAGCTATTTTCAATGAATAGTATGCATAAAATTATGCAACTTTTTTTTAAAAAAAATTTACTCTCTGCCTCAGTAAAAAACGATGATATCATTACTTTGTTCAATCTTTGAATGGAATCATATAAATGTTGAGCTTCATCAAGTCGTTATGATTATGTTACTGTTAATGTGATTAATCGTTTAATATGAATAATTATCATTAACATGATAAATATGTTAATCACTTTTACTGGTAATTTTTCATAATAAATATATGTTGTTTGTTGTAACGTAAATATTCCCAATTTAAATAACTTTAACTTATTCAACCAAACAAATATTTCTTTTTTTACTTTTTGTATCAAATCATTATTTTCATCATATTTTGGCATTTTAAGTCATATGAAGTAATGGTTAACCCTTTAATGACGTCACAGAATATCTGTTCATAACTGACGTTATGTTTATATTTCGTCAGAAGCTATTATTATAACATGCAGGCAGGCTTTTATATTATTTACAACTTTTATAATTCTTTTGCCTCCTGATCTAATCAATCAATTTTATTTTCTATGCTTTTATGATGAAAATATTTGTATATAAACTACTTTAAAAATAAAATTTTGTGATTCAGATAATATTAACTACATTTTTTACAGGAACAACTTAAAGTCTACACAAGATGATAAATACAGTGTAAATGATACCACAAATCAGCCAGGCAATAAATGAACTATCAACATATTGAACCACTGAAGCTCAGTTTGAGGTATTTCTCCCAAATATTTGTGAAAATGATTTATTCTTGCCAGAGGTCTGCTTACATTCTGACTACTCGGTGGGAGACGCCACAGACAAGGTTTGATACCAATATTGTTCTGGTGCCATTCTGACCATACAGGAGCTTTGACCAATAAAAAAAAAAGAAGGAAAAAAAAAAGAATTATTCCACGAGTTTTTATGGGCCATTATAAACGCTTTGCCTAACATTCGTCCTTAAGAGTTTATTTAGTTTACAATATTTGGGAAATTAACGATACCTCAACGCCTGTTAAGGGATAGTTTTTTCAGCCTCAGCAATATTTGCGGAATCAAAAAAATCATTAACTAATGTTTATATTTTTATTAAAATTGCACCTATTTGGGAGGAAAGTTTTGCCAACATGGCATTTCCTGAATATTTTGAAACAGAAATCTTGGCAATTAATCACTCAAACAGTAGACTGAATTGGCAATCAACACAAACTGAATCATCAGAAAAAGAGGTGGAGAGAGGATTATTAGAAATACACTGTAAAATACAGAAAGGCTTTTCTAGTTGAAACGATTAGCTTAGCTTCATTCTTAAAAGAAAAAAATCTTTGTTTTAAGAATAAAGCTAAGCGAGATTTGGATACTTGAAAAAACTATTTATCGTTCAATTATAGCAAACGCTTTTTTTAACCAATTAGAAATACGAATTTTCAATCAGATATAATTACATTTTAAGATGTTATGAACTTTTTTTTCTAGTGGGAATATGTGCAAAAAATGTATTTTGAGAGATAATGCCAAACAATTTGGTGGGAAGCATTGCTTATAAAAAACTTAGATTTTTTATATCTAATTTAAGGAAGTTAAAGTAAAAACTTTAATATTTGGGATAGTTGGCAATTTGGTGTATTTTTTTCAGTCTAATTAAATATAACAATTCTGTTATAAGGGAAAATATGTATTGTTGCGGTAATTAAAGCAATCCACATAATTAATCTATTTAAAATTTTAAATAATAATTGAGGCTTATTTGAAACTTTAAATCAATTTCTTATTTAAAATACTTCAACTTTTATTTCAACAAATTTTTAAATTAAATGTCAAAGATGGTTGAGTCAAGTTTATTGTCTATTTATGCTTTTGTTATTTAAATAAAAAGAACACGTTGTTCATTTTTTTCCATTGTAATATTCCGATTTTACTTTGTCTATTAATCAGCATTATCTTAAAATTCCGTTATAAGAAGTGATAATTTTTACTAAAGAAATGAATTACACAGACGCTGTTACGTTGCATAAAATATTGCTGCATCTTTCAAAAGAAAATAATCCGAAGTATTTTTTTTGTTTAGCAGTAAAGCAGAGTCTTGCGGTTTATGAATATTAAAACATAGACTTTTATATTTTGAAACCTAATTTTAATCAAGTAAGAAGTATCTCTCAGAGTAGCTGTGAAAACAAAAACTTTTTGTGCAAAAAAACTAATTTCTTTGAAATAAATGGTTCGTTTTTTATGCTATAAAGAAATTAATTTGCTTAATTATGCTGATAACTTAAGAAATTATTGCGTCCATTTTATGAGTAACATAGGCAATGTAATTTAGATTTTCTTTATATTTAATTCTACTTTTCTTTTTTACTTAAAACATTTATTTTTTTAACTTTATGCTTAATGTCCAAAATCTTGTCGAAAATCAGCTATTGAAGCCAGTTAATTAGAACCCAAATGTTAAGTACAAAACTCCCCATTCTTGCGAGTAGAATTATAATTTATTTTTTACTAGCCGCCTTTGGCGACCAACCGGTTCGCCAGTATTACCGCTCGCTATAATTTTCAATTCAACATTTTAAATAACTGGTCTCTTAATAGATTCTCAAACAAAACATTTTTAATCTTCAAATTTTGATAGTCATACCAAACTTATACTGTTGTTTAGATCGTTTCGTTCAATTTACTCTATATATTTTGCTAATTTGTTGTCATTTCCGGTTGTCATATCTCAACAATAATTCAACAAAATTTTCTGAGATTCAGCATAAAATTCAGTTTTTAGTTTTGCTTTCAAAAGGATTGAAATGAAATCAATAGTAATATTTTGTTCTGGCGTATAAATATATTTCAAAAATTATGAAGTCTAAATTTAATGCAATAAGGTATCATATTTTGAGAAATATTCTGGACACACCAAATCTTAAATAAATGGATGTTTCTATATTCCACGATCAACTAAGACTTATTTATGAGGTTTTGAATGTTAAAAATTTAGAAAAACTCAACATTTTCATAATCTTAGGCCAATTAATCTTGAGAAACCTGCGCGCTGATTGGCGTATTTTCTTTGAAACAATCGATGGTAAATCTAAAATTATCCTTTATTTATTGAATAGTGATATTCAAATTTTCATAAATCAGTCAGTTTAAGTGATTGATTTAGTTGAATGGAAATTAACTCTTTTTATTTAAAATATTAGTGTTTCAAGAGCCTTTTGTTATTCGTGATTTCCACAGCAGAAGCTTTATGTAAAATCAAAAATTCGTTATTTATTAGAGCATTTATTGAATCAAGTTACATAAAATATAATCATTTTCTATTTAGACCATATTAGCAGATTTGTGTCTTACTAAAGGTTTACAAATTAGCTGTGTGGCCCTGATTTGAATGGATATCCTGTTCATATTAAACAAAACTTGCCTTAAAATAAAACTGATTTATTGGGTTAATAATATAGAGAGTGTAAAAGATCATAAAATAATTTTCTTCAATTTATTTTTTAGAAAAAATAATCTTTCATATTTGTTGCATTTCCAACAGACACGTGCCGAAAATTATATTTTTGCAGATTTCATTTCCAAAAAGATTTAATTTATTTTTAATTGGAGCTTTAATCAATGTTATGGCAACACTTTGAAAAAAGCTATTTTTTTCCCATGAATGCGAAACGTGTTCGTGCAGCTTAATTTTTATTTTTATTTTGTACGAAAAAAAATGTTGAAAAATATAATTAAAATATCTATTTAAAAATTCATTAAAAATAGAAATTTAATTTTAAGTTTAAAACATTGGTTTAATTTAAAAGATAAATTTTTGATTCTTAACTTCATATAAAAATCTTTTTTGTGCGGTAATATTTTCGGAAGTTATAGCAGAAACACGCCGATATTTCGCTTAATTTTTATATTAATAAAATTCTAAGGAAAAATTCGAAAAAATAACCCCCAGGTGCACATTTCCAGCCTCCAAGGTATATACGTGCCAAGGTATATACCTGGTAGCTGCAGGTTAAATGGTCTGTCCTGTAGAGCGCCAACACACACACACACACATTGAGCTTTATTATAAGTATAGATTTCACATTATTTAATATGATTGATAAGTTTATAAGCAAAAGGAGAAAATTTTCCCCAATTAGCTACAGGAAAAGTCTTAATTAATCTGAAGTTGAGTTATTTAATTTTTTTTTTATTTGGATATCTCCCTTTCACTAAAACGTTTAACTAAAATGCTGTAATCTTGCACAATAGTTTATATTTTTTATTTAATTAAACGAAACATTGAACTTTGAAATTAAGATTATGAAATCATGTAAAGCGTTAAACTAAGAAAGATTTAATTCAGTAAATAAAAAAATAAACGAATATTTCCCATCCTTTTTAACATTTTTTTCTCAAAAATTTCATGTTTCAGGAATTATTATTTTCAGTTAAATCATTTTTTTCTGTTTTAAATATTTATACTTTCAAGTTTATTTAAATTAAATATTTAGAGTATTAATTTTTTGGAATCTTCAAAATGTACTTAAATTAAACTTTTGAAACAAGATTTAAAGAAAACAAATTTTTTTTTCTCAAATACCAAGTTTAAAGAAATAAAGATCTTTTAGCTACTGTAAATAAATGTAAGTTAGAATTTATATAACAAAATATTAAATTAGCAATTTACTAAAATATCTGCAACAAGAATAAATATATAGTGTTCACAATGGAAAAAATATCCAAGAACAACAAAAAAAAAAGTTAAAAATATAATAATTTTTAAAACGCTTTAAAAAAATTATAAGAATGAAAAGAACATGGATTTTTTATTTCAATTTAATGCGTTTCTATAGACATACGAGCTCTTTAGGGTAATATTTACAATAATGTTTTAAAAATTTTTTAGAAAAAAGTACAGCGTTTAAATTTTTTTCGAGCAGCGTTATAATCATACTTTCAAATACTGAACTTGCCTTGCAGTTTCCTTTTGGATAGAAGGACTGAATTATTTTAAACTGAATTAAATTATCAGGAGTTTCTTGGTATTTTTGTTATAAATAAAAGATTTAAGAAAGAGATTAAAAGATTAAGAATTATAAATTTCTTATAATTGTGTTATATCATTTCGTAAATCTATTAAAATTAATTTAAAATTACAGTTTTGTAGCAAGATTTCGATAATATTTCACTGTGCATTTGAAGACATTTCTACAAACGATAAATAGATCTCAAACATTTTGAAATATAAGGATAAAAATACTAGCAATTATTTTCATCTAATTTAAAAGCTTTCTTGGAAAAAGTAGTTTTACCGTATACAAATGCTTTAATAATTGTACGTTGATATAAAAAAACGATTTTTAATGTAATAATCGTAAGAGAATAAGAAATAGATAACAAATTAACAAATTAAAGTATTAAATGTAAGACCCTTGAAAATTTTATAAAGAATTTTGAAATTAATTTTTTAAAGGTCTTTGAAAGATAATCTTGTCTGGTTGATTTTTTTAATTCGTTCTATCTTGAAAATGGGTTTTATCGAACACACAGTTTTGATAACTCTGTATACGCCGTATGCAATTAATTGCGCAATTGATCGCTCCATTGAGTAGAGAGGCATGGATTCAATGGGGCCTATAAACTGACTGCCATTCGTAGTGCAACTGAGTAGTGCTATTCGTTCGACAAATTCATTACAAACTTTTTCTTGCACAAAAGCGTGATAGGGCAGTAAAGTTAATTTTGCCGATTAGTCTCGGAGAACTAGTGTCATCACTAATTATATGATGTAATTGCACTCGTATGGGAAACGCGCTTACACATTTGATATCTTAGTCACAATTCTTCATTAGTGTGCTTGCTATGTCTATTTTATCTGCGATTTTTTTGTTGATAAATATAGAATCGTAGGAGAAAGAGGAGCAACAAATGAAAGAGATTAAAAACAAACAGCAGTATCAGTTCAAAATATTAAATTTTTGTGCTAAAAAATAACAAAACAGGCTGCCTTTTAGACAGCGGAGAAACAAACATAAAATATTTTTGAATCTACTTAACTTTCATTTTATCATTTTTCATAGAAGATCAAATAGAAGAAATTTCCCAAAAGCGCTATTTTCTTAAGCTCCATTCGCCGGTATGAATTCAGGCATTATTTAAGAGACGCGCGATCATTTGAGAGGTTCTTAATTCCTTCAAAAACTTGTGGCGCAATCAATTCCACAATTAGTTGCCTCACCGATTGTACTTAACTAATAATGTCTTTAGAGAGAAAACTGATTTGACTACTCTGTTTTGAAACTCCTGTAATCTCTGAGAACATAAAATATACAAGCAATTAAAATGTACATATACATAATGTACAGAACATACAATACTTCTTCTGGGAAATCGAAATTTGAAGTTACTATCTATCGTGAGAATCGAATATGAGGTAAAAGGCAATTACTCTTTAGTGCATAAATGAGAAAGCTACATAAACGAAGAAGCAGGCAATCTTGAGTTGATTTAATAAAGACTTATTACAGTACACTCCCGAGTATCCAGCTTAAAGTCACGGAAGGATAGTCCGGATAAAAACAAACGCAAGATGGGCCGTGTTTCATTGAATTCATTTCTTTACCCACCAATACCAGAGGACAAAGTTTTTATACCAAAACAAACTGCTATAATACGCATTTTCTCACTTCTTATTGGGTACTAAGAGCTCCATTTATCTCAAGCCGTGTAGAATGTGAATGGGTTTTCTTACATTTATTCCACTTCCTCTAGCTTGTGCAACAAGTCACTTTTCATTTTCTGCCCGACTTTTTACCAATCCCCCATTGTACTTTCCCCACCTCCTCACATTTTTCCCTACTTTCCCCACCTCCCCACATTTCCCACTTTCCCCACATTTTATCCTTTATCACCTTTTTATCCTTTATCCTTTATCACCACATTTTATCCTTTATTTCGGAATCTTCATTCTGGTACACTTTAAAAAAAACATTAAGTATTCCCCAAGAATAATTTACGAATACTGTACGCACTGTACAGTTATAATCAGGGACAGCAGCAAGAGTTGAGGTCCGTTACACGCTTACAAAACAATGAACAACGAACAGAACACTGCTCTTCTCCTGTCACAGTTCGTATTTTGTACAAGATACGTAGGGGGATTGTAGCAGAAACCCGCTTACAATGTCTTAGCAATGCAATGCCTTGCCTTCCTCATCCAATTATAATAAAAGAAAACTAGGCCGAATAGTCTCGAACCGGTTACTTGCGAATGTAATATATTTAAATCAAATATCTCAGATAACTGATTTAATAAAAACATTATTTAATTAATCTTAGGTAAATAATAAATTAATTTAACTTTTAAGTGGATGGCTTCTGATTCCACGGAATTTTTATTTATAAAAAAATGCCTTCGTTTAAATTGACATGAAAACATCGTAGACTGCAGAAAATGTGTAATATATAATGTATCATTAAAAAATTTTAAGATAAAACTCGTCCACAACGGTATACATTCATAACTATAAGAATGCATTTTGCATATACATCTGCTATTTGGAAAAGGCTTTTTATCGTAGTTATTTTAAAAAAAAGATTAAACTCATATAAATATGAAACAACGAAAGAATTTCAACATAATAAAGATAATGTATCTGCTTGATATATTGCTAATTTGTATTTATAAGATTATATTTGTTGATTTCACGTAATAAGAAAAATTAACAATTGGGTACAAACTGTGTCTGATAAAAAATTTCTAATAAAAGAATTTCTAACAAAAAAAAACACAGCTTGTAATAAAATAAATCTAAATAAAAGTCAAAAAGATACCAAAATGACGTTTAGCTAGTTTAAACAATTCGTTTTTATAAAACATAGAACCTGCCATGTAATTTAAAAAGAAGATGCTCATATTTTATGCTTGAGAAATTTGAAAAAGCAAGAAAAAGACGTTTTACTAAAAGCCATGAAAACGCTAGAAACACCCTTTTGTACTGTAAATAGTTTACAAGTTTTTTTTTCGTTCTTGAATCTAACAACGGTCGACAGTAATTTTCTTAGGAAATGACTCAGATGTTAAAAGAGAGTTTCGCAGCCCATAAAGTTAAACAATATGTTGCAAAGTTCTGAAATATTATATCTAGAAGGGAGAAACATCAAATTATGTTTATCGAGATGAGACAGTATTTTATTTTTAGGTGTTTGGAAAAACTTTTCTTCCTTCACTGATTTAACCATCAGATATTCTCCAAGACTAAATCATTAACTGTTTACAAGAAAGCGAACTAAAATATTTTCTATAGACAATAATCTTTTTTAGGCATTTTTTAAAATTTTACTTGTTTCCAGTTTATAAAGATAACTATTTCTTATAAATTATTAATTCATTTCCTTAAGGGCAATAAAGGATTAAATAGTCTATGAACATACTCTATTTTCGATACTTTTTTCATTTAAATATTTAAAAATTTAACTATTAGTTATTTCTTAATTAAATCAAATTTTGATTATATACTACCAGATGGTAAGTAAGAAAAACAATAGATCTCAAGATTTAAAAGTAAGAAATAATTCAAACAAAAAAGATCTGTGTTTAATGCATTGATAAAAGAGTGTTTTAAATTTTTTTTAACTTAAACATATTCGTATATTTTGCATATAAAATTCTGCAGACAAGACAAATCACATCACATCACTTTTTGTTTTGCATTCTTCAGAAATCAAAGGGCAATATTATCAATTCTATGTTAGATCGAAACGATTTTTATTTATTTTGTTTCTTCTTTATATTTTGGGCGAAAGCAATTATACATTCATCGCACAATTATATAATTTTTTTTATATATTTATCATTATTATTAAATGATTTTTATTGTGGTAATATATAAGTCAAAATCCTTAAGAGCCATTGTCCGTTAAGCATATCAAGTTATCTTGTACCAATCAAATAAAAAGTTTGAATTTTGTGGTGGTATGCAAAAACGCGAGACCGTTCATAGTCTAGGAGAAAAGGTAAGGATTTACTGGATACAGAAAAAGAACAAAATTGTAATGACAAAACGGCTGGATAAAGCACTTTATAAATTCAACTTCATAATAAACAGTAATTAAAGCGAATCAGAAATGATTGTAAGCAGGTAATGCATCTTAGTCGAGAAAAATAGAACTGACTGGCCAAAGGTCGTCGCGGTAAAAGACAGCGAAAACCTCGTCGAGGTGTTCGAGGGTAAGGGAAGTATAAGCATTTCACTTCGGTTTGCTGTTCTACAATGCATATTTAGCTGCATGGGGTTTTTTGATGGTGATCTTTACGTTATATTGACGTGCCGAAACATGAAAAGAGACTTAATTCTTCTCCACCTCTTGCAAGTTGGTTTTTTATTTATTTATTTATTTTTTTGCATATTTAAGTTGGAATTTTATTAAATAGTAAGAAGTGTGGTTAGGTTATTATGATCTGTGCAGGAAGCATCAGGACGAATGTTGTTGGAAACATTTCTTTAATAATCACATTCACACACTAAACAATTACAAACACAAAGACAAGACATTCGCGCGCGCTTCACAGTTCAGCATCCCATCTCATTCTCATTACAATCGCAATGCATTATGGGATTACATATGGGATGGCTTAATCAGGTATCGCCATCTAGTATCCAAAAGAGAAGATAAGTGTAATGCAACTGCTACAGAAGTGAATAAGAAAAAGAAATTTTATTTTGTCAGAAAATTAACAAATAAACAAGCTTCAACATCAAAATTTAAATTCTAAAATCAAAGGAGATCATAATTTGGTTATAGATTTTCTCTTTTCTTTTATGCTTATTCTAGAACGTCTTCGTATTTGTGTATTTTCATCGATGTCTCGCTTAAAAATCTAGAAGTAGTGTTCCATCATAGTACCCCATATTCCTTTGAAATGTGAATCCACATTCTTCATATATATTCTTTCTTGCGCTTCACTTAAGGAACTTACATTTTCATGAAAATACTCTGCCTGAGAACGTAGAAAGGGAATTTCCCAAGCATAGATTGTAGTCTTGTAATTTGCAAATTGACAACATCAAATGTTATAGTTCTTGTAATTTAAATTCTCAGTATTTCTCAGTACATTGTACAATACATTCTTGAATGAGTTTCATGCTTCATTTCAATTTTAGTCATAGTTTCTATAAAAGAAATATCAAAAACAGTATTCGTGTATGATATCCTACAGATATTATCTTTTTTAATTTGGTTTTGGAAATTTTAAACGAAGGTAATGGAAGTAATCTCCATATTTTGACTGAAGGAATTATTTTTGACGCCTTACTTTAATGTTAAGTAGTGGTAAAAGAGGGACCAAGGAGCTTTTCTCGAGGAACCAATATTTTTTAACAGTTTTATTTCATATCTAGTTTCAATTTCTAGTTTAAGTATGTGATGAGGATGAAAATTAATTTTCTTTTAATGGAGTTGTTCTTGAGTGCTCATAAGCTACAAAAGCATGGATTTGTATTGTTAAATTGCTGATCCCATAGTAAGGCTAAAATTTTGAAATCTCACAAACATCCAAAAGTATTCACCATACCTTATATTTTGCAGAATCAGTGTTAAATCATTATAATTTTGCTCAGAATGTAATGAGTGATGATAGGAATTTTGAAGAATTAATTTTCATGATATAGTTAGATTGGCTTGAGGATAGTTTTTTGAGGAAGCAACAAATATACATAACTCGTCGGATCGTCGGAGTTATATTTAGACTCGAAACGTCCCACTAGCACAAGGACATCACGTCATAAACTGGATTCTCTTAAAAATGGAGAATACATACATACATATATATATATATATATATATATATATATATATATTCATTCCAATAATATTCATTTTCTGCTTTCAGGTTTAATTACTGAAGCTGTATTAACAGCGAAGCGTAAGTGTTTTTTTGAATTTCAACAGTTGAAAAAGTTGCGAAGATGGCAAACGGGCATTACATTTTTATTGAAAATGTTTGAACATTTAGTATCTACAGAAAATCCAGTTGTTCAATAAGGCCGGGACCATAAAGTAATCAAAACGCCGCAAGTTGAAATCTGCAACTGCCATCGTGAAAAAGAGATAACAAATATGAGTGATATCCTCAGTTAATGAGAATTACATGCTCAGTGATATGACGAATTCTGTGCCAGATTTTGAAGTTTTAATTATATCAAAATCGAATCTGTCCTGTTAAAAATTTGTTTCGTGGAAAAATGATTATCTAAATATAAAAAGGTTAAAATGAATGAAGAACGGTTGCAAATATAATCACGATTTATCATTTAAAATTGATCAGACAGAAATTTTCACTGTATTCGACATTCTTACTAAACTTTTCCTTTAGAAATTGGAACCACATATTCTACTGTGATTATATATTGAATATTGCAGTATTTTTCCCAATAGATTGACTATTTGAGGACTCGCTATTCGTTGTTTTATGACCACTCTACATTCTGGTCCGAAAGTGTACGATTTAATCAGACATAAAAAGTGCTATTACTGATTCTGATTGATTAAATTTAAAAGGTAGACCAAACGAAATGAGTTTTTCATAGTACCATAAAAGTGAAAATTGTAGGCGTAGCTTCTAGACGACGTTATATGGATTAAAGTACATAGGCCAGTTGTAGTATTTTTATTAAGGACATGCCAAAAGCAGTATAATATTGTACGGCATTCCTGAAATGGAGGAAATAAATTAGCAGACAGGTAGAAAATAAAAGTATGCAAGCAGAGGTGTTATCATATCGTGAAAGATTTTCAAGCATTACTGTGTACACCAAATCGCAGTTTTTGCGTAACTGGATGATTTACTTTGGCATTTATTGCTGTGTTAATTACATTAATTACCCATTTATTATTAAGTA
>JAPMOR010031749.1:69983-99929 GCA_026543865.1 Argiope aurantia | reverse complement strand
AAGGAATTAAATGCCATTTTCATTATTGATTTTGATGAAAATTTCTAAACAATTGAACATTTTAATTATTTCCTGTACACAAGCCTATTAAATAAATTAAATTCAGAATTTTTTCGAAATGGTATATCATTCAGACGAAAAACATCGATTCTGTAACGGTATTAAATTGAGAAAAATATATTTTCATGCGATTCTCTTCTTTTAGAACTATTACTAGTCTTATGGGAAACGTACAAGACTGAATGGAAATTGTGAATGAATTCCTTGTAAATGAATTTTATTGCAATTTTCATTATTGTATTTGATGGAAATTTCCATCTATTTAAGTTTTAATTATTTCCTGCGCATAAGTGTACAATAAAATAAATTAAAAAAAATTTCAAAACAGCATATCATTTAGAAGAAAAATATCGGTTTTGTAATAACATTAAATACAGAAACATACATTTAAATTCGGTTGTCTTCTTTTATAACATTTATTAGCTACACGAGAAAAGTACAAGATTGAATGGAAATTGTAAATAAATTCCTTGTGAATGAATTTTATTGCAATTTTCATTATTGTATTTGATGGAAATTTGCATACAATTGAAATTTTAATTATTTGCTGGGCAAGTCCATTTAATAATTTAAATTAAAAAAATTCAAAGCAGTATATCATTCAGACGAAAACTATCGATTCTGTAATGGTATTAAATAGAAAAAATACATTTAAATGCGATTGTCTAATGCGAAAAGTACAAGACTGAATGGAAATTGTGAATAAATTCCTTCCATTCATCTCAAAGGCTTTAAATTGTTACTGTCCTTAGATTCTAAAATTTACGTAGATAGTAGAGTTTGACATTTTCATACTTGGAGTGAATGCTAAGTAATTAAATCCCCATTAACTCAACGTTTCCCAGAAATCCTCGGTTGTAAAGAATGCACACTGGAGCAAAAGGAAGTGACGTTTTGAATTTACTTGAGAGACAAACAGAGGATCGTGTTTAAATCCTGGATATACGCAGTTCAATGCATGAAGCGAAGCATAAACTTAGAATTCTACTCAGGTTCAAATGAATGACAGGTTTATTTTAGGGACACGCTTTCTCTGAAACCAAATAATGCTGACAATAAGATTCTATAATATTTTCTGTTCTGCAATCGATGCCATTGACTTGATAAATTTTAAACTTCATTCTTAAAATGTGTAAGTTTATCATCAAATAACTTCTATACTTTAGTATCAATTGACAGAAAAATTTAAAAAAATAATGCATAAAAAACGCAATTAATTGATAATAAGACATTCAAAAAGAAATTATTAAAAAAAATGCATTGCTTGGATACCTCTGTACAAAAATTACTTTGGATTACAACCAAAATTTGTACATATATTCCCTTGAATACATATTTTGATTTTAGAATAAACCAATGGGAGTTGTCTCCCCGAAACTTCCTCGCATACTCTATAATGAGCTTGTCATGTCAGAGAACGCCGTGCATGTCATTGGTGTACAGCAGTTAAGAAGCATTAACTTTTGGCGTGAATTTAGCATTTTTACTGAATCTATCATGTGATCCTTGACGAGTTTTTTGGCAATAATCCCTGGTATGAGTTAATAATATCCAAAAATTAACGTGCCTTAAAGATGAGTTTTAGAATTTAATTGCGATTTAAACATGGGCTTTAGAAAAGTTTTTCTCAACCGTTGAAACAAAAATATTATACAAAACTGCAATTGTAGTTTCAAAATCATATAACAAATTTGTTGTATTTAAGTCATTGCATTTTTGAATTATTGCGTTTACGTATTTCTGAAGTTTATTTAAAGTTTAGTTATTTTAACGTCTCATTGTACAGCAACACTAGGGCTATCTTGGGACGGGCCTCGTGATTTTGAACCGCGGTCAGATGACGCGGACGACACCTGAGCTGGCACCCCCTCTCCACACCACACCACACCACACCATACTATACCACACCAACGGGAGGACGTTCGGCCTGATAGATTTAACGTGCGACAGACCCCTTTACACGACGGTTCTTCAGTGGAATCGGGTCTCGAACTTGAAACCCTATAACAAACGAGCCGAAAACCTTACCACCGGGCCTACGTATTTGTGAAAGTATATACCAAAAGAGAATCGACTCTTTGTTGTATTTGGTTCAAAACTTGACATGTGTCTACTTTATAGATGTTAAATTTGTAGATACCGAATCTTATTTGTCTAGTTCTTTTTGTTTAGTGCAGTTATCGTGGTAACTCATATTCGAACAGCGGGACAGCCGCACTTCTTCTGAACATATTTTGCACAAAATTAGACTGAAATCTACAAATTTGCAATTAAAACCGTATACCAAATTTCAACAGTCTAGCTCAAAGCGTTTTTGAGTTAGTTTTGTCACAGACAAATGCACATTTTCCAAAAATGTGTTTTTCGAACTCAGGGAAATCTAAAACATGGAGACATAAAACACGTATACAAGAAAGTAAAAAAAAAAAAAAAAAAAAAAAAAAAAAGACCCTTCATATTTTTTAGCCGAAACGAAAAAAATGGCGCTGTGGTGCTAATAATTTGCAGAAAATCATCAATACATGAATTATTCTGCCTAATAATTAGTACAGGAAGTAATTTTTTTTATTAAAGTATGATTTTAGTGACCATGACACTGTCTGTAAGTGATCGATCATTTCTCTTTAAACTCTTTTAACAGAGAAGTAATATAGTGTCTGCGCCTTTAAGGAATTTCGACAAGTAAAAGGTTTACCCCGAAGTCTTCTTACTTTTATAAAACTTTGGTGAAAGACTCTGAAAAGATTAAGTCTTTTATAGTGAAATCTAAATGGGCCACACGTTTAATAGAATGTAGCAGAAGTTGCAATGCAGTTGTTGAACACGCAATGAAAAATGATCATGATAGCAGTAATATAAGACTAATTTGATAACTTATCATTTCTTATGAAAGAAAGATTGTTACAAGTACTTTTTCAAAAATAAACGACTCAAATGCGTAATATGCTACAATCAAGGGCAACAAAAGTTATTTCCAAATTTGGAGTAGCTATTTAAAATCGCTTCAGGTATGTTCAATTTCAGAAGAATTAATTAACATTAACATTAGAAACGAGAGAAAATTTGTTTTATTTTTCACGTTAGCAACGCCTTTTCACACTCTTTTGAACTGACTTAGAGGATCATTAGATGCGTTTCACGTTTACCTCATTATAAATTATTACTGATATGACGCTTAAAGGTGAAAACGACCTTTGAGAAATGTTCTTTTGCTCTTAAACTAAACAATGACAACAATTGGAGATATTAAATCTTCAATTGTCAATCTTCAAATTATTCATAACCGTTATTATACATTATTAGATATTTTACCTTTCTTTCGTCGAATTATATTTTTATCATTTGCCGATTTTATTACAAACTAATAAACGGGAGAAGTTGTCCGAAATTATTACTAAACAAAAATAGTATCCCAATATATTCGTTGTGTGAAAGAAAAAGAACAATGTGATTAATCTAAGCCTGGCACTGATTTTTGCAACCCACAAATCGATGTTAAAAATAAAGGGTGTCCCAAAATTAACGCCACCATTCGTGAAGTAAAGTGTTGGCAACTCTATTAAAAACACCTTTTGAAAGCTGATAGTTTAGGATTAGTAAGAATGGAGCGATACGCGAAAGAACAATGTATTAGCGCAAGATTTGAATTAAATAAAAAAAATTCAATTTTTTAAAAAATTGTTATATTTTTATCGAATTATACAGTACATAGGATAAGGTTATGTATGGAATAACATATAAGGCATATGCTTCCACGGCTTTTCTGGCACATACGCACTCTTTCATCGAAATTTTCCATGACAATTTTGCATAAATGGGACTTAATTTCGTTGATGCAGAATTGAATTTCCTCCTTGAATGCATGCGTGCTTGTGGGCTTGTTGGCATAGATCCTTGACTTCAAACAACCCCATAAAAGGAAATCCATTGGTGTTAAATCACATGATCTAGGTCGCCAATTGTCAAATTTTCGAACTGTTTCCGTCAGACTTTCATTATTTTTGTAATATTGTTCAACAATGAAAACATGTTGTTCTATCCTGTAACATTTCGTTTTTACTAACCTTAAATTATCAGCTTTCAAATGGGTTTTTTTAAATAAGGTTGCCAATACTAAACTGCACGAATGGTGGCAAATTCAAATCTAGTGTCATTTTGGGACACCTTCGATTTAATCTACTACTATCAGTCTTTGAAAGAAAAGGTCACCAGATAAAAAGATAATATTTGATATAATCTTCACTTACTATTGGAAGAGAGGAGTTGGACAGAAACAAATCGGAAACTTATGCAGGAGTAATTCAATGCTGGATATACATATAAAAGTGGAAAACCCAAATTATCGGATTTTATTTTTCTTTCAAATATTTATTCTTTGATGTTAACCGTATGTGATGTTAGAAGTACTGTGAGTCGTGGGAACAGTTCTTGAGAAATAGGTTTATTTACAAAACATGAATAGATTATGCATAGGATTGCGTTAGCTCTTGTGAAGTTTTAATTTAATTCTTTCAATATTTTACGCTTCTTCTCTTACACAAACGTGATAGGAAATCCTCTTAAGCTGGATCAATAATACTGGAAACATGAGGATTTGAATAAAAAATAGAGGAAACTTTAAAGATAGCCGAAGGAAGACAGGAGCAATAAATATATGTCTGAACAAGAAAAATGGATTTTTGAGTGTGATAAATCTTATCGGAACTTAAATGTCAAAAGTTTCATTTCTGTTTTATTGAATAACTTAGCATGATATTTAAAACTAAAACCATTTCAGAAATTGAATTTTAATAAGGTTGAAATGTTTCACAACTAATGCAATATTGTAGCTGTTCAATTTTATGGCTTCAATAGTTTTAGAGAAATGATGAACATTAAACATAAACTTAAAAAATGAAAATTAAAAAAAGAATGTTTTTCACACATAATACACCTCTATTCTTATCATAGCCAATTAGTTAATTTCTGAACAGTAAAAAATAAGCATATCGCTTGAATTAGAAAAATATTGTGAAAGATCATTGAATTATATTTTATCGTATTTGAATCAGTAGACGCATTTTTGAAAATAATCGGAATGTAAATTTTTATATATTAGCCTAATTTTATTATATTCATTAAAATATTCTTAATAATTTCTATTCTTTTGTAAATAAATCAGATAGAATCATATTACTTTGACTATCACAATTTTGGACTATTTTAAAATATTTCGATTGTTAATGCCGCTTCGAAGACAGTCAACCAATCAACGCATTGCGTTTTTTCCAGGACGACCATTGATTGGCTTAATATAAAGAAGGACTTTACATTATATTAAGTCAATTATTATAATTAGGTCAGTTTTGTGCATAGATGGGTGGAATGTTTTATTTAAAATCTTATTACTTCTGAAAGATTTTACTAAAGATTAATAATACCGTGGGATTCTATAAAAATCTAGAACATAATTGTTTCAACCGTACATTTGTTAACTCAAGCAACATAAAAAAATAATTATTTGCATTATTTAGAGCAATTTTTTTTATTGGAAGTACAGGGTTAGCAAGAAATAAATTGCCCAATTCGGAGAGCTCTAAAATCCGCTCTAATGATCCAAATAAAATAAAATTTGAACTACAAATTATTTAGATGATGCGCTATACATTTATTGATTTAAAAAATTTAGTACAAAAATTCACCTTAGATGGCGCTGTAACACAAATGGCATTTATATGCATATATTGAAAATGTGAAACATAATTTGCGTTACAGCGCATGTTTATTACCATTTTTCTTTGGATAAACAGAAAGCGGATTCTGCACGAACACCAGTTTCTTCTCTGTTTGTAATGGCTACGTTGCAAGAAAAAGCGTTACTGGTGAAATTGTTCTACCAGAACCAACAAAACTCCGTTGCAGCTCTAAAGGAATGTCGCTGCATGAAGTAGATACGAAGAGGTCCAATGTCTCCAGATGCCCTACACAAGGTGATGCAGAAATTTGAAAAAAACTGGATAACTTGGCATTTTTCCAGGTAGAGGACGAAAAAAAAAATCCCGTCTTCTAGCGTCGTAAATGTTGCGAGCCCTCTCGTTGAAGCCAGAAGTTAGTCGTCGCATAATAGTGTCAGTTTGCCAGTTGTTTTTCGTGTTCTGTATATGCCGTATTCAACTTTGCGAAAGATCATACGGCAGATTTTGCATTTTTATCCATACAAAATCAAGTCCGTGCTTCTGTTGCAGGACGGGGACTTAGAGGTCCGTAAAACTTTTGCACTTCAGTTCTTTGCTCGAATGATGGTTGACATAACTTGGCCATGGAACATTCTGTGGAGTGATGAAACCCACTTTTGCCTCAATGGGAAGTTAACACCCACAACTGTCAAATTTGGGCAGAAAAAAACCCTCACGTTATCCAGGGACAACCCTTACATCCTGAAAAAAGTGGCAGTATGGTATGGTTTTACAGCTACCTTTATCATTGGACCGTATTTTTTTGAAGAGATTTCTAATGGAATACAAATCTGTTCCGTCGCAGGGTAACGGTACGACGATATGCTGAGGGATTTTGTAATCCCAACTCTTCTACAGCGTGGATGCCTTCAAAACATCATTTTCATGCAGGATGGTGCACCATCTCATATTGATCGTCGTGTAAAGCGATTGTTAAGACAGCATTTCATAGAAGCATAAGGTATCAGCCGTCATTTCCCAATAGCATAGCCTCCTCGCCGTCCGGTCATCACACTTTGCGTCTTTTGGCTATGTGGTTATTTGAAGTAAAATATCTACCATAAAAGGCCATCCTATCTACCAGATCTGAAGGACAACATTTCGGCGCCATATTCTTAATATTCCGGCAGACTCACTCCGGTCATCTATAGAAAATATGGTTCTCCGATTAGAGCATATTGTTGAAAATGAAGGAGGACATATTGAACAATTTTAATTTAACTTTATTTAAAAATTATAAACCATTTTAAATAGTTTTATGTATATTACAACGCCACCCAAAGGTAAATATTTGTACTAATTTTTTTTAAATTTAATAAATGTAAAGCGCATTATCTCAATAATCTGTAGTTCAAATGTTATCTCATTTGGATCAATAGAACGCATTTTAGACACATCTGAATCGGTAACTTATTTCTTGATAACCCTGTATACAGGGCGTCTCAAAACCTTGACCGCGGCTTTTATTACTGAAATATTTATCGTAGACATATACTTTAAATTACTAAGTTGCGAAAAAAAGGTGCAAATTGTTATGAAATCAATTAAAGTTTTCAAGGGATTAAACTTAAAAAATACAAAATTTTAATTTTAATACGGACCCCGTACAAAAAAATTTCCAGTGAGTAAAAATGTGCCGCATCCTCTAATAAGGTCATGTACGAAATTTCAGCATTTCATCACAAAAAGTCTCAAAGATATGAAACTACATAAATGTTGACTTAAACCACTTTTTGATGCCTAGATATGAGTTCGCAAAGAGAAAAAATCAAGTCGGATGTTCATGTTTTAGGGGTCGTACACAAATTAACAAAGAAAATGATAGAATAAATAAATAATAATTTTACTATTTATTGGTTCAAAAGCATTAAAAATGTGTAGAAATAATAACTTACAGGAAATATTACATAGATTAAAAAGATTACATTTTTTACAACTTCACTGACTGTGGCATTTTTAAGTTATATTCTGTAATTCATGATATAAATTTTAAAGTATTTTTCCGGAAGCATAGATTCTAAAAATTGTATTTAAAACTAAAGATATGAAGTATATTTAATTTTCTTATGATGCATTCCTGCGTCGCGTCATCTGCACTGAAGCTGTAAACATTTGCATTTTAATTTGTGATTGATCCTTCTCCAACTTTGTTTTAACATAACTTTGAGAGCTTTCATGATAAAATTCTGAAATTTTGTAAATGACCTTATTAGAGAATGGGGCACATTTCACTTAGTGGAAATTTTTTTGTACGGGGTCCGAATAAAAATTTAAATTTTGTATTTTTTAAAGTTTAATCCCCTGAAAATTTTAATCGATTTCATAACATTTTGCACCTTTTTTTACGCAACTTTGTAATTTACAGTATATATCTTTGATCAATATTTAAGGAATAAAAGCCGCGATCAAGGCTTTTGAGACACCCTGTATAACTAGTGCAAATGGTTTATATTTTATCTTTTGGACTGTTTATGCAAGGAACGTCCTGCATAAAAATAAGATATGTAATTCACATTGGAGTAAAATATATGAAATAAATCTGAAATTTCTTTTTAATCTAGGAAAAAGAATTAACATCAGTAATTTATTTAAAAACGGGAAGTTTTTAAACCAAGTTTTTAAGATTGTTAATGCAGTATTTCACCACTTTATAGATTTCATTACACATTCTATTTGATTAATAATTATCAAAAACCTCATTTTTTATTAAATTTTTAGAGAAATAATTTAAGACAACATTAATATATGTAATACATGGTGTTACCATTTAATAGGAATTATTCATGCTGGATAAGTTGCCTTTTTTGCAATAAAATCACAATATTGATGCTTATAATATCGTTTAAAATTGGATACGATAAATGGCATGTTTTGTTAATGGCGAAACTCATTTAATCTTTGTTTGTAACACAGCTTCCAAATTATTCTATCAAATTAAATATAATCTTATGTCAAATTAAATATAAACTATTTTTAATAACATGATAATATTCACCTGTCTGAAAATGAAATTAAATATTTACCATTAATAGAAACTATTCATGTAAATAATTAAATAGTTACCATTTAAAAGAAACTATTCATTTTGGAAAAGTTACAATTTCTGAGATAAAATTGCATTATTGATGCATGTAATATCATTTAAAAATCATTAGTTATTCATGCTAATTGGATACGATAAATAGCATGTTTTTTATGGCGAAACTCATTTAATTTTCGCTTTTAATACAGTTTCCAAAATATTCTGTATAATAAATATAACCTTATGACAAATTATATGAAAACACTTTTTAATAACATGATAATATTCACCTGTCTGAAGATGAAATTAAATATTTTCTCTGTTTCTATTGAAAGTTCAGACATTTTTTGATTATGCAGATTGAGAAATCAAACATTTAAATTAAATGTTTGATCCACAAGCTGTCAAAATTGTTGTAGAGATTGAAATAGCGAATACAAGAACGTTGCTTTAGAATATTAAAATCTCTGATGATACTTTTAAAGTATCAATTCGTATTTGTAAAGCAATATTCCTGAAAACATTAGTGTGCTCAACACGACAGGGCTTAACAGTTTCATATCTTCACAAATAATAAGTAATAAAACTTCGAAATTTAAGTATGTCTCACTTAAAAATTTATTACAAATTTGCTCAATCCTGAAAATATCATTTTTTACTATGACTGGAAAAATTCACTATTTTAAAATTCGTTGTTTGCGTAAAATGAAATTGTGTAGCATAATACCCAATATGAAATTATACTCATGGTATATTTCCATTACTATATATTTTAAATTAATTTTTTTTAAATTTTAACTTATCCAAATACATTAATACATTAAATTTAGTTTAAATAAAATCCAGAATACATTTAATGCCATTTGCCAACAAATGATGGGAGTTCTAATCCTCCCTTGTCCGGAATATTTATCCGAATCCATGAATCATGAAGTCATAAATAATAATCTAATGAACTTTGGAACAATTAGGGGGGCACTTCATACAGAAGTGTGCCCAAACTTCAATAAATATGCGTGAGTGGCCATTAAGCAAAATTTTCTTAAGCAAGATACCCACAGATTCCTATTTCACTCCTTGCAAAACCGGATAAACCTCTGACAGTCAACCAATTGCTACAAACATTTTGTTCTATTAGCTTTTGAATAACGTTCACTGAGAACATAGTCAGAGAATGGCACCCGGAATCTTCTTTCTCTGAATCAGATTCCTTAGTTATTTCATTCCATGCTTTATATTTCTGATAGATCCTTACTACCCAAATTTTCCTAAATCGGCTTAGCTTTATTTGAAAAGTTTCGAATAAAAATAGTTAGATCTTTAATAATTTGATAGAAATCAGAGCAGAAGACCGCTCGACTAACATAAGTGCCGGATTTGAGGAGGATCATTAAAAAAAAAAAAAAAACGAATTTCAATAATCAAACCTATGTTTATTGCATAAATTATATAGAAAATTACGCTAATTATAATAAATGTTAGAAAATATGAGCAGCTGTCTATTGTTTATGTCGATCCAAGGTCATTTACATTAGCATGCAGGCCATGACGTTTTTTCCTTAAACGGTGCATAATGGCTGGTCTGAAATATCGCCCTGTATCGACTGGATTTGACCAGTTCTGTATCACTGGGACTCTATTTTCTTGTATATTTGAACATTTGTTTAAATCACCTATTTGTTTCAAAGTGAATAATTTCTCGACTAAGTATGCTAGTTGTTTTATTGATTTAAAAAAAAGAATTTGACCAATATTTCTTTTTATTATTTATACACACTGCATATATTTATGTACACAGCAACAACTTTATGAAACCAAATCATTTGATTTTTAGTTTATCTGCACTCAATTGCATAAATTATAAAATGATTTTTCTGCTAAAAAGGATTTATTTTTAATGTGTTCTCAATAAGAGATTTTCCTCTGAATTTATTATAAATTATCAAAATTAAAAACTTTTCTACTAACATTATTCCTTATATATTCTTGAAGGCATTCTATTTTACATGGTTTTCTTTCAATTAAATTTTTTTCTGCTTCAAATACACAGCACTAAAATTTATTTTTCAAAGAAAAGAAATCTCTATTAGTGAGTAAATTATCTATGAAGAAACTGAAATAATTATAATTGAACAAATCTACTTTCAAACGTTTATCAAATTAACTAATTAAAAAATGTATTTAATTTTGTAAGCGGATTGAAAATAAGAAAATTCAGTTACAAAATGTCTAGAAATTAAATTAGTTATAAACAAATACATAGTTAAAGAATTACTTTTAGTGTATGGCTAAAAACAGTTCTTTAAGATTAACTTTAGTTTGAGGAGTATTTAAATACATTTAAATAACTTTCTCAAGTCATAAAAGAAAAATGTGTAGTTAATTTAACCAAAATATATTTGATTATTGCATGCGAATAAAAAATTATGCTACCGAAAAAAGAAAATGGATTTATAAACTTTAAGTTAAAATGAAATTAATTTTCATGAAAAAGAGTTCAATGATTTTACTCATATATTTTTCACGGTTTTTTCGAAAGTATTATATTTCACTGATATAAACATTGATGCATTTTATATTTTTTATTTTCTGCTTTTGAATGAAACTTTTCTTTAACTTCATAGGCAGTAAATGGTTGAGTGCAACTTAAACATTCTATTTTTCAATATATAATACATAAAAAATTAATTATGACAAGATATCGTATAAACAGATTTTCACCAAAAAAGTACTTTTTTTAAGGATCTTGCACTTGTTATGAAATTAATAACATTGGTAATTCGATTACAATTCAGAAAATACTAATAATTAAATTTGATCATTTCAAATGCAATAGATTTTCTTAAAATTATAAATATATTAAATTAATGAAAAAAATTGAAAAGAGTTTCTACTCGCCTTATTTCATTATCATCACAAATTTCTTCATGCATTAAATTTCCATATATAATTTTACATTTATTGTCCAATATTTCATTCTTAGCAATTAATAATTTTTAATTATAAAATTCAATTACATTATGGCCTCAAAAATTCTGACGAAATGTATAATTTTAGAAGAAAATGAATAGTATAAGTAATTAGAATAAAGTATTATTTATTTTTTCTTCTATTTTCAGTATTTCAAATTGAAACTAGAAAAACGTCTCTTCAAAAATAAAATGTACATTAATATAAATTTATCTTCACACTTTGCTTCTCCATTAATATTTGTCTTCCATTTTCTGGAAGTTTGTAATTTATGTTCAAATTTTGTTCTTGTGCTTTAGAATTATAAGAGTTTTTATGGGAATTGCATACCCCATGGTTATTTAAACACCACCACTATCTAAATTTTGTGCTTTCGTGTAACGTTTCATCATTTTTTATTGTGCAAATCCCTATAGTGATATTTAATAAAATGTGCATGAAATGAAAATTAAAGAGGGAAAATTAAACATATTATCTTTCAATGTAGACAGTATATTATCTGCATTAAGAAACTTGCATTGCGTTTAGGCTCTAAACTAAAACTCTAAAGCAAATAGCGGCATAATCCCCATAAAAAGTTATATTTCACGAATTATTGGCCGGAATATAAAGATATTCTTAAGATTAAGCATTAAATCTCTCAGTTTCGGAATTTAAAGAGTCATGAATATACTTAGGCTTAATAATTGGTATTGATAATAATTGGCATAATAAGCGGCATTGATAATACTACAGTGATAAAAAATTCTCGGATTGGCGACATGAAATAACTAAAGATATCAATTTATTAAACAGAATTTAATGCATCTCCTTCTAAGCAATTTCCTCCAGCTGCAATACACTTCTGCTAATGTGTTTTTCAGTCATCAAAACAAGCCTTAAAGTCATTTTCGTGGAATCTCTTCAGAGTTTATGGCGAATTTTCTTTCATCTTAATAGAATAAAAACGGTGACACCGAAGAGGCAATTTCAATCGTAAAAAAATAATACATAAATTAATAAAAAAAATCATGTGGTGCCATATCAGGTGAATACTGAATTTGTAGAGCCGTATTTGATGATTTTTTTTGTCAAAAGTTCACGAATAATAAATGAAAAGATACACTGCAGTGATCAATATCCATGAGTTATTCCTCCACAATCTGTATAACTTTCGACATTTCCATGCAGAAACTTGTTGAGTAATACCTCTAATTATTAAACAAAGATCATTAAAAGCTAATTCTCTAATATGATTGTCATGTTTATGACCAGACGAAACAGATGATCTATGAGATAGTGATTCATGTATGACGGGTTTTCTATCTTCTTTAAATATTTTATTCCACTCAAGCTAGTTTTTGATAAGCAGTTGTCTTTAAAGACTTTTTACAGTATTCAAATATTTTTTTTCAGGAATTGCTTCATGCGAACAAATTTTAATACATATTTTTTACTCAAATACATTCACCATGTTGAAAAAATAGACAAAGTTAAAATTTGTATCTCATCAAAAACAAATTTATTTTCAGACAATAAAATGTAATAAATTCCTCATTGTCACCATATTTTTATGGAAGTCGTAAAAATGTTTGTTAAAAGTTTGCAGACGATGTCTACCATAGATGTATTTTAAACGAAACATTCTGGATACTTTTTAATCGCTGTACTATATTAATATTCTTAAGCTATGTTTTGAACCCAAAAGAAGTGAAATCTCAAATAATAATCTATTTTTTGCAATGGAATTTTGTGTACACATGCCACATACTATGAGACAGCCAACAATGAGATGACATTAAAAAAGTACAAATTTTTAAGAAAAAATAAGAATAATTAAAGTTTAAGTGCCAATTCTTCGAATTGGAATTAGCTCTGAATTCTCGATTTCAAAGCTAAAAGAAAAATTTTAAAGCTCGAAAGAATGGTGTGAATTTGTTATAATCTTGATGTGAACATGGCGCTTTATATTTCAATAATCTGAGTTAGAAAATTACTATTGGAATTGAAACGTTTTTTTTTTTTTAATTTGACTTGTAACTTTACCATAGTTAAAAAAAATTATGTTCTTTGTGACATGAACTCTGGGATATAAAATAGATTGTAATCTATTTATTATAATTGAAAACATTATAAATGATGTTATGAATATTAAATGAAAACTAATATATTTAAGGGTGTTATATGAAAATAAACATAATTTTATTTTAAAACTTATTGATAAATTCCCAAATGACACTCTTTTTTAGTTTCTTAATTTACAATTTTATACAATTTTATTTTCTACAATTTAAAAAAATCTAGCAGTTTATTTTGAAAATTAATTTGAGCGCAACTCAAAAGTGGAAAATATATATCAATGTTATGTAGTTGTAACAATTGGTAAATTGTATGAAATTTTTGTCTAAGCCATCAAAGTGAAATTTGCCTCTGAAAAACAAGATCAAAACGCAGCAAATTAGATGAATAACATTTAACACGTATTACTAACATCAAGATTCGCATCATATTTTGGGTCAATTCAGTCGAAACGCTCATTGCCTGTCTATCAGTCTATTTTTTTGTGTGGAAACATTATAAATGGAAATTGAAAGGAGATAAAAAATTTTAAGTTAGCTTTGAAATCTTTTCTACATATGAACTGACCATTAAAAAATCACTTAGTTTAACGTATTATTCAAATTTGCTAACATAATAATTGCAAAGGTGCGATTGGATGTGAGACGAACGTATTCGTATTCGGATCATGCCATATAGCGCCATCTCACAAAACTTTGAGGTACCAGTAGGTTATATTTCTATGGCAACAATGAAAGCACCATAAAAAATTACGGGATGACGCAATATGATATAGTCAATTTGAGAGCATATAGAAAAGGCTCTAATAGTTAGTTATTAAAAATGTTTTTTTTAAATTGCGTTTTTTCAGGAAAGGTACCTAAATAGATGAACTTAAAAAGCAAAACCATATCTAAATATAAAATTTGATCGAAATCGTTAGAGCCGATAACGCATGAATAAATTTAATGAAATAAATTTACATATACACAAGAATTTCTCGTTTAAAGTTATAAGATTTCAGAACAAATAATTTAATCGAAAGAAATACTAATTCAAAATTCTATTTACTATTCTATTTAAATTCTATTTACAATATAAGAAGAAACTAAACATAAAACGCTAAATATAAACCATAAAATGCAATAGAAATATTCAAGAATCTCTATGAGATAATTCTACTACTTATTGATGAAATGGTTGATCAATATTATAATCTTATAAAAAGTTTTCTGTGTTTTACAAATTTCTTCAATAATTAATTTTGTCGTAATTAAAAAGAAGAACAATATCGTTTTTTGCATTTTAAATTTTTTATATCACATAAAAAATATTTAAAAAAATGAATACTTTCATTAAAAAGCTTTTATGCTTCTTTTTATAATAATCAGCTGTTTCAATATTTTCAGAAAACATCAAGGAATCATAGTTCTAATATTTCCTCTCCGGAATTTCTTTTATTGCTTTTGGAAAGGAAAGTAAACGTATTTTTATAAAAAAATTTAAGCATAAAATTATAAAAAAAGATCGTGAGATAACAAAATTCATTTAATTAATTTCTATTAAAATTTCTATGAATTTCTTTTTTTTTTTAGAAATTCAGTGTAAATTTTCTTTAACATTCCATCTTATGTTAGTTTTCACATTTTATGAGCATTATAATTATTATTCGATATGCAATTTCATTTTGTTTATTTTTGCTTTTTATTCATTTATTTTGTTGTCATAGTTACAGTGTTTTGAACTAGCAAAGTTACGTTCCTTACGTCTGAATTAATTAATTTTTCCATGACTTTATTCAGATCTAAAAAATAGTGTCATTTTTAAAAAAATAATTTTTAAGCATGTTTTTTAACAAGACGCGTTTAATCATGCTTCAAATGACTTTTGATGAAATACATTTGGAAAAATTAGCATCACCCCTCAATCTAAGTTACAATCATAGTTAAAGTGTTTTGTACTTGCAAAGCTACGTTCCTTACGTCTGAAGTAATTCATTTTTCCATGAATTTATTCAAATCTAAAAAATAGTATCATTTTTTAAAATCATTTTTAAGCATGTTTTTTTAACAAGACGCGTTTAATCATGCTTCAAATGACTTTTGATGAAATACATTTGTAAAAATAAGCATCACCCCTCAATTTAAGAGATTCTGATTGGAAGTTCGACTTGAAAATTCAGACCATTCAGCAGCAATTAAAACTTGATGTTTCTAAGAATAACAGTCTTTTTTTTTCATCTTTTGACGATTAAGTAATGGAGTTCCAGATTTAGAAAACTAATGGGATTGCAACAAAGGTCAGTAATTTAGTTTTAAATTAGAATTTTGTCAGCATGTTTTTTTTGAGAGCCGAAATTATTTTAAGAAATGATGATGTCTTTATTTTCTCAAATAATGATACTTTTTTAATCAACTCTGTGCATTCTAATCGCCATGATATTTTGAACCTGGTCCTGAATTCCCACAAATAATTAATTTCTCAGTAAATTTTTCAAAACAATAAAAAAAAGGTTTTGTACTATTTTTCTAGAAAATACTACTAGCCATTAAAAACATTTCATAGCTATTTGAAATAGAATACTTGATAATGATAAAGAAGTTTCCTTTTTAAAGCTGAATGATAAAAGTTTAAAAAAAAAACGCTTTTGTTAGCACAAAAACTAAATTTTTTTATTAAAAATCTGGGAATCGGAATAAAAAAACATAAAAATATGGAGCATTGATAGAAAAACCAAATTAAAATGAAATTTTTATCGCATGCATAAAATATTTTTACACTTTGTAGAAGCTGAGTTCTTTTTTTTTAATTATAAGTTTGTACTCACGGCGACTTAATTTCGTTTTCTGTAGTTTTCAACATCTCACGCTTTTAAATCTTTCTTCCTATTTTCATATTTGATAATAAAATTAACTTCCTATGAAAACGGGCTTTTAAAAATATTTTGTAATGTAATTCATTATAATGAAGATTATAGAATTTTCCTTTACATTTTTTCTCAAAATTATTTTCCGATTGTATCAATCGTATGGAATTAAAACTTTTACTTGATACAATAAATATTTTAATTGATATTAAATTCTAATAATATTGAAATAATATATTGTCATCGAGACCATTCAACTGCACAGAATTTCAAAACTTAAATAAAGCATGTAAAATCAACTACAGTAAGGCCTATTTTTCTTCTCTTTTTGTTATATTTCCTACTAAATTAATTTTTTCTAAATTCGATCCTGAGTTTCTTTTCTTGTCTGATACGATGTTTTACTAATGAAGCTTATTAGATTTGAATGTTATTTAATAACAGTGGTTAACAATGCAATTCCCAATAATTACTTAATACTTTTATTTTCAAAATATTATTACAGAGAGTTTTTAAAGAAGAAGGATATTTTTGTAATTAATTCAAACACGCTTAATTTTGAATAATAACCGAAATTTGTGAGATAATGGCATTTTTAGAATTGTGTTAAATTTGGATGTAAAGTTCCCCTTTCTTGTTCTTTCTTGTCAATTATGAACAATTTATGATAAATTTCTTTCCTAGTAATCTAGATATCAGCTTCAAATTATAATATCAATACGATAAATAAATTAGAGAGAAAAAAAATTTGATGTTCACCTCAACCGAGAGCAATTCATGGTAATAAAGTCCTTTTCTAGTAATTTAAAAATTTTATTGTCAATGGAATCAATATATTAAAAACAAAATGGAAAACCTTTAATTGTATAAGGTAGTAAATCAGTATACTGTTACGTGCGGTTTTATTTCTGAAACTATATTGTTTCAAATTCATAACACTGTATCCTTGCTCAGTTACTTTCATAGTAAGGAAGTAAAATTACAGATATTTTTAATGGATGCCAAATCCATTTCTCCCGAATTTGGCGAAAAAACTTGTGAACATTCGGTGATCAGGTAAAGAATTTGGTAACAAAAGGGAAGATTCTAGAAAATAGACTCTCTACTAGGAGCCAAATCCATTGATCCTTCTAGAAATTTAATTACCTATTATGGAAACTATAAAAGTGGAGGTGCGCCTACAATTCTATATAATTTGGAGCTGCGCGATCAACAATTCTGCGCAGCGTGATGTCTAGTTCCACTCTGAGGGCTACTGTGCTATTGCTGCTGTTTAGTAACGATATGCTGTTTGCATGTATGTTATGACTTCTTCAAGTGTTGTCTTTCGGTATGTCTTGTAACCTGTATTTTGCGTTTGCTGGTAAAATAAAGTGTCATTATCCGTTATTGAGCTTCATAAATCTTTCATCTGGACGATTTCTATAATATTCATCATAGGTAATAACAATAAAAGGTAATTTTGGGGATTATGGCAAAAATGACTGACTGGACCTAGACAAAAAGTAACCCGAGTCAAAGAACTAAGCAGAATTGATCCCATCAAGAGAGACTTGCATAAAACCCTCTCAATAAGGCATGTCCTTCATAGTCGGTTAAGCTCTTAAGGTAGGCGACTATGTTAAAAAGTCGGCGTTTTGAGAAATTAAGATTTTTTTTAAAAATTTAATATTTTTAATGTTTGAGCAGATTTCTTAATAAATACGTTAGAATTTTGTTTGTATGTCTATCTATTGGGAAGTTACATTGATTTTTATATTTGCATTTACGTATAGTTTATTGCAATTTTACTTCTTAAGCCGCTATTTTCTACAATTTTAAACTTTGACAGAATTTTGTTACAGAAACCTCATAAATTAAAATTTAATGCCTATGTTTTGTTCAAATTTGGCATAATAATTTCTCAATACGTTTTGCAGCTCCTGAACTAGAGAATAAATAATCTATTCAGTCGGAAATATTTTATAATTATTTAAGTGTTTCACAACGTGAAAAAATGGAATGTTTCGTATTATTTATCATTCGAATCTGAATTATTTTTAGTTCAGGAACTAGATAATATATTTCTTAAAATATCTGCAAAATTTTAAACAAATCATTTGATAAGCCTCTAAACTAAAAGTCTTTTGCTTAATACCTCTTTTTAGCAAAAAAAAAAAAAAAAAAAAAAAGACTTTCCTCCAATTTTAAAGTAATTCTAGCTATTTAACTGATATTGTTTTCATAGATGTTTTTCAATTTTTTTATGCAAATATTCCAAATTATAATTATTTTTGAACGTTTTTCAAAAAATGCATCCCTAACATAGTCACATACATTAATAATTCGCAGGACTAGGGAATAGCTAATATAAGTGAGAGTCTATTGATCTTAATTTTTCGTCATTACTATTCCATATCTTTCATTGCAGATTGTGAATTTAATAATTTCATTCTTTCAACATCGTTATTATGTCTGATGTAAACATTATTCCATTTTCAATAAAATTCTGGCAAATCTTTGGATTTACTTTAAACACCAGCAAATTTTAGGGCGCCTTAATAAAGCTTGCGTCCAAAGTAGAAAAAGAAATTGCATATCGCATTTTGCAAAAACTATTAGGAAATTTTTACCCTAACTGATTTCGAAAGTTAGTAGAAAATTAAAATTCTTTCATGATTTGTTAATGTTAAGGACTAAGCAAACTTCCTCTAACTTGAACTAAAATTAGTTTTGACAGAATGTTTAATGAAAAATGGACGATGAAAAAATTTAAAGGGCGATAAAAATATCAGAGGAAAAAAATTACGTTGGATTATGCAAATATCCATGTTGTTGCTATTTTTATTGAACAAAAAATTTGTTTTGCTTATTTTTGGAAATCGTCAATATTGATTATGCGAAGGTTTTGTGATGAAAATAATGTTTTAGTAATAAGAGAAAAAAACTCTTCGTCTTTGATAAATGCAAAATCCAATTTTCAGCAGCTTGATTTGGCATGTGTAAATACGTGGAAGGAAAAAAAAATTACTTCTTTATGTAATATTTTAACGTGCAGAAAAAGTAATCTACATTAACATGTGAAGTCATGCGAGAAAAAAGTTTGACATTTTTTTTTCTAATTGACAGCATTTGAAATTTGCAATATTAGTTTTTAACCATGCAAAAAAAAAAAAAAAAAAAATTGATTTGCTGTAGCGTTTTTTTTTCTCTACTGTGTCTAAACGAAGTGATATATCCCAACTTTATTCCCTTCAACTTAATTTGTGAGCACAGGAAACTTTTGTTCTAAAATAAGATTATGAACAATTTTTCTCTTACTTTATCCTTAAATATCCTGCTATATATGTTTTTAGGGTTTTTTATTCTCTTCATATAGTTATATGTTTTTTGGTGACATTGTTATTTAAATTATATTGATAAAGATTGTAAAGAATGTTTTTTAAGATAGATAAATTTATTTTAAATATCCAAATATTTTAATTTTCTGACGACATTTCTAATACTTGTGAATTGCTTTATTGACCATTTTAGTATCTAGCATTTTAGAAATCTTACTTGCGATAATAAGTAAGATTTCTAATTTCTTCTTTTTATTTCAATTGTTGTTTACTAAAAACCATGGTTTTTCCCCATTAAAATTTATTTCTTATCTAAAATCCCCTTATTATTACTTCGTTAGAAATATGATAAATAATTTGATCTTATTTTCACCAGTTCGTTAATTGTTGTAGATAATTTCAGTCTGTCTACAAAAATGGGAAATTAAAGTGAATTTACTAGCTGACATCGTTAAATAACTCAAGGGAAACACAAAACAAACTATTTACAGTTTTACCTAAACATACAAAAAGGCAAAAGGAACGAAAAAGCTGACATCTAAAAATATTTTAAAGATCTATGGAAATTTTGCTCTAATGTATTTTATATTTTCCAAAAGAAAAAAAAATGAGCATGTAGATTTCATAACATTTTTCTTCTTTAGTTTCTCAATTTTTACTATGATATTATTTAAATAATTTTAAGAATATAGGCAATATAGCAAACTACCTTGGCTCTTTTCAGCTATCGTGTCATATTCCCCTTCCAATTAGTTACATTAAATTAATACCAATTATAAAGACATGTTTTTTAAAATAATGCATTGCCGTTTTAGCAAAGAATTTATACTCTCAACCCACACACGTTAAACCTTATTAAATACATATACATTCATATTGCAAAGGACATGATGGAGTTACAGAAACAAGAATTTTGCGTCTTATCTCTCTATAAGAAAAAATTTAAACATCTATTAGATACTTTCAGCACCATAAACCATTTGAAACTCATTAATTCAGTCGCAAATGTAACTAACCCGTAACTGAAGGCATGCATTTCCTCACGCGGTCACAGACATGGAGTCAAAATGACACCATTGTTATTTTTCCTTTTTGTCTTTTGTAAACAGCATTGGGATTTATTTTGGAAACACAATACATTCTGGAAATCATGTAATTACCAAAAATATTAAAAATATTAACATAAAAAATGCTAAATGTTAAAACATTAAATGTTGGAAAGATTTATAAGAAAAACACAAACAATATTTTAATAAGCATTCACTTCATTCAGATTTTGCGGAATTACATTAATGCTAATAATTGTTAGAATTTAACAAACAAAAATGAAGAATACAATATTTTAAAATATTAATTTAAGAATATTACTATATTCTTTTTTACATTAATCAAATTAAAAGCAGTTTCAGAGAGATGGAGTTAATGACTCCATAAATAACAACAAAAACTTTGAAAAAGAATAATTCGGTTATACGCACGTGTACACACTTAGACTTTTGCTAACATACTGCTGAAAATACAAATTGAATGTACTGAGGAGATGATTGTATTCAGAGGCAATATACCACCTGATAATCAGAGTCAATGAGTAACGCAGTTTTGACCTCGTCTCCAGTTACGCGTTAAGCAATAATAGCCAGCGGAAATTAATCCGTTACTATGAATGCATATAAGTAAAGTTAATATTCGAGAACTTTTATAATTTTTAGAAGTATTATTAGAAATAAAATCTAAGGTTTGCTTTCAGGGAAAAGCTTTAATATTTTCTTGAAGTTAAGGATTAGAAAAATCCTAATAATAATAGTGAGAAATAAATAAATAAATAATAAAAGAAACACAGTGCGTTCACACGCGGCGCGTGTGAACGCACTCAGAGGGTGCTAAAGTTATGGAATCCTGAGAACAATTACAGATATAAACATAAATTCAGATATCTTCTGTTATGTACAAACAAGAAATGTTCAGGACTGTACCTGTAAAGACGCTTTTGATGTACAGTTGATTTCTAGTTAGCCTGATGATTAGTTTGTGCGGTAATCATGTCTAGTTTTAAACAAAATAAAGAGGATATGTTTCAAGTATTGCTTTTTTTGTTCTATCAAAAGAAAAATTTGAGCTCAAGCAGTAATATGTTTGTGAAATCTTATTTTCACAATGCTGTATTGCAAGACGTCAGAGTTAATTTAGACGATTCAAAAGTGGTGATTGAACATCTTTGCATTTGGTGGAATCAGGAAAGGTGTAATATAACATGAGCTTCTAAGATCAGGTGAAATAAGGAATATCGTTTGCTACTGTCAACAACTGACCAATTTGGACCAAGCATTGATCGAAAAGCGTCTAAGTTGGGCTGCAAGAGTAAAAGTAATTTTGAAGCAAGACAACGCCTCATAACACAAGTCGAAAGACGTCAGATGCGCCGTTTCTGCGCGCGCATGGCTAGTATACTCTATCCACCGTGCTCACCAGACTCGGTCTCTTCGGACGATCATTTGTTTTCATCGATGTCTCAATTTCCAAGCACCATTTCAACAATTAGGAAGGTGTCGAAACATGGTTTGTTGATAGGATAACCTCAAAATGTAAACAATTTTTCTCAAAGAGCATGCAATGTTTGAAGGACACATGGACAAAACGTATAGCTAGAGATGGCATATATTTTGAATAAAATGCTTATTACTTTTCGCCTAAGACAGAGTTTTAAAGGATGAATTTATTTCAAAAATTCAATTTTAGATTAAGAATTTGATAATTTGTATGATAAAGTTTAAATGAACATTCATCAATTTTTAGAAGAAGCGATACAAATTTTATTATAAGAAAGGCAGAACTTAAACAAATTAAAAACATGTTTGATTGTGCAAATACAGACAATTCCTAAATTTTTTAAAGAGAAAATAAAAGGATAGCTTAAGGATTTTCTTCCAGATCTTGAAATGAGAAAATAGTTTTCCCCCCTTACTAATAGCTTGAGGCATTAAAGAAAAACCCGTTAAATAAAGCGCTAACGTTTGAATCGAAATTCTAAGATTTTCCATGAGTTGAAAAGACTAGATGAAAAATGCAAATACAGTTGAGATTTTTTAAAGTAAGGAAATAATTCCTAATATCATGGAGAAATCAGTAACACTTACTTTAAAATAAGAAAAATTTAGTAGTAGGAAATATAAATCTAGAATAAAGATAACAAATAGTACTTTATCACGGAATGGAATGCCAGGAATTTTGAATAGAATTGGGGCTGAATATTAATGCTGATATTAAGAAATATATATTAGAAAAACAGATGTGTGGACATGTGGTACTTTATCATGGAATGGAATGCTAGGAAGTTTGTGTAGAACTGGGGCTGAATAATAATACTGATATTAAGAAATATATATTAGAAGAACAGATATGCGGACAATACAGAGTTCAAACATAAAGTCGATCTTAATAAAGACCGAAAATATTTTCAATTTATGCAAATTTTAAAATTATAATAACATCTATAATTGCTTGCTGAAGATGAATTTGTGATTCTTATAATAAAATTAAATAAATGATGACTGATTTATTAAGTTCTATCTACTGATTTTTAAGAAGATTTGAATTCTAGAATGATTTATGAACTATGAATGACTCTGATTAATGATTTGTTGAATGATTATGACTAATGAACTATTTCGAAATTTAAATATTTATCTCTTCCACAATTTTAAAATTTAAAGTTTGTGTTTTTGTCTGAGAGAAATTACTAAAAGCTGAAAAAAAACCTAAAGGAAAAAAATAATAAACGACATCTTTCCAGACAAATAAAGTGTCAACAATTAAAAATTGAAAGAAATATTGCTGGGTTCAGTCATTTCAATTATTTTGTTTGGCATTATAAAAATTTTGTAACATTGTAGTACGCTTTTGATTTTAATTGAATTTTGGAGTATTTTAGACTTAAAATTACTACTCGCAAGAGTTTTTTTTTTAAAAAAAAGTGCTCCATTGAAGGATGTAAAATATTAAAAGTTTTTAGGAGGGGAGAGCTATTTTCAAATTTTTTTTCGGGAAGAGTGATGGGAAAAGTAATGTTTTCATGTGAAATTCATGAAAAGTGTATTTGAAATATTGCACACATTTTTTTAAAAATATGTATCTTAAAATATTTCTCCATGGATACACTTCTAACATTTTATTACCTCATTTTGTTCTGTTTATGTAGGAACATTTATTTGCTTAATCAACACAGTTTACCTAAAGGGCTTGATGCACTGGTTAACACAAAGGGAATTTAAGTACAAAAAGAGAATTATAAAAAAATCTTATATCAGTACTGAAATACAAAGAAGAAATCATTATTAAAACAGAAACTCAAAAAACCAAGCAAATGTTTAAGAAAAAATTATAAATTTTTGTAACAATATCGAAACAAAATACAGATAAAAGTCTAACATAAAACAGAAAAATGTTTAAGACATGTTACAGTATATATACCTATTCAAAGTGTAACTTTTAAAATTTCAAAGAGGGAAATTAAATAAAAATTCTTCCAAATATTCAAAAAATCAAAGTTATATTTTTCGATAAAGTATCTTCAGTCAGTAGTCTCTTTGCAGATGCTTCTGGAAGAGGTCATTGAATGAATTAATTTAATTTGTTAATTAAGCTAATTGTTTAAAAATTATTTCCAAATTTCAGAATTGGCCTCGTGGCAGAGTGTCGACTTCGGTAGTGAAGGATCGCTACTTTCAAACCCGAAGATCTGCCGTGTTTGCGGGTCTTATGCATGTTAAATATATCAAGTGTCAAAAGCCCAACTGCCAGTGTGCCTGAATGTTTGGACCGAAAGATCCTTGTTCAAGTGCCGTCCTCGTCATCTAACCATTTCGAAATCTGTCTGAAATCGACTATTCTTGTATATGAAACTACATATAATTTCAAAATGGAAGCTAATAAAACTAAGCTGAACTAATTTTGAACATTATGATTTTGTTTAACGCTGTTTTTATAATATTGAATGGAATTTTATTAGTAATTATTGATAGAAAACTTTGTAATCTTACATCCAAATAGTAAGCTATACAGAATCTCGGAAAAAATATTCAAAAGTCTGGATGTGCAGTTGATGTTAAGATGTTCAGAATTTGAATGCCGTTTTTAAAGATATACTTCATGTATATCATACGCAAGGCATCTTTAAATGCAGATGTCATATTGTGCAAAGAACAATGTGCAGATAATTTTTACATTTGGGAGAGAAAAATTTCTTTAATGCAAATAATCGGGTCATAAAATGTGACTTTATTAAAAGAAAACTTCTCTTGGTAAGCTGGAAGGCAAAGGTCCTTTACAGTTAAATTACTATCTGGCAACATAAATTGTTGATGTTAGAAGCAGTCAATATTAGGTCTTGAAAATTACTTTACAACCTCTAACTTCTTAGATATTGCAGTTATCGAAATTCAAAAATTGTTCGTTTTAATAAGGCGCTGATTTGACTAACTCAATTTATTTTTCTATCTTCAATATTAAGAAAGTGAATATGAAAGTATAGTGAAATGAAAATTTCAATCTCGCACCATTTCCGCCCCCTTTCAGCTAGATGTACCATTTATGAACCCATCCGAGATTTTTATATTTCTAACAATATTTTCCAAGCCATATAAAATCCAAACTAAATTACTCTAGTCATCCTGTTTGCGAGATAAATAGGTAAAATGTTATACGAATATATTAATATCTATAAACTTATGAAGGAATGTGGTTTTGGGTTCTACTGACTAGGATCAGTGAAAAGCTGAAGAAATTTTCCGAAGTTCCTCACATTAACATGATATATATTTTATTTTTTTTCCAAAAGTTTTATTTTATTTTTTTCATTACTTCTGTATGAAGTATATTCAGAACTCCAGACGAAAATAAGATTTTATATTCATTTAGCTTAAACTCTAATATTAAATATGCTAAACATAACACATTTACATTAGCATAATATATATTTTATTTCCTTCAACATTTTTTTATTTTATTTTATTTATTACTAGCCGCCTTTGGTGACCAGCCGGTTCGCCAATCTTAATTCACATTAAAATTTTAATAATTAAATATTTTATGAACTCCCATTTTAATTGCTTCTTCATTAAAATATTTTAAAACTTCAAATTTTAATAGTCATATAATTCACTCATAATATTATAAATGCCTTCAGCCATAACGTAATATGTATCTCTCTAATTTTCTGTTAACTCCCGTAGAATTTATGCTTTAAATTAAAGTGGAAAGAATTAATCTGCAATTAATATAATAATATTTTTTACTGAAACAAAGCATTTTTTTTATAATATGATTACTGATAACAGAGTCACTGAGCGTTTAAACTTTACGGGCACTAAAGAATATCTTTCTGAATTTATGTAATATCTCAAGAATTTCTCAACAAAATTTTCTCAGATTCATCATGAACAGATGGATTAATTAACAATGTTTAGTTTTAAAGTCATCAAACACTAAAAAAATAAACATTGCGTTTGAACATAGTCGTTTGAAATAATCTGTCGAAAACATATTAAACCTTCAAAACCAAGTCCGTATCCGTTGTCAACAATCAGAACACAATGCGCATGCATGAATTTTCAATGCCAAATATGGTAAAACAAATGCGAGAATTTTCTACTCCACTTGGGGTAAAGCTATGCAAATTAGAAATTTTAATTTCCTTTATTCTGTTTTATTTTAATTCAAAAGTACTTCAGAATGAATCTGAAAGACCGATTAATTAACAATGTTTAATTTTAAATGCATCAAACATTAAGAAAATAAACAGAATGCTTTGAAATAATCTGCCGAAAATTTCTTAAGCCTATTCTCTTTAGCGAGGGGGGGGGGGAAATGAAGCCTTACTCATTTGGCGGTGGAGAAATGAAAATATTTTTTGGCGGGAAGGAATTCAAAAAAAGGGACCCCAGATTCACATTCCCGACCTCCAAGGTATGCATGTGCCAGATTTGGTAGCTGTAGGTTTAACGGTCTGGCCTGTAGAGCGCCAACACACACACACACACACACACACACATTGAGCTTTATTATAAATATAGATATAGATATATTTCTGTATGCATATTTATTAATATATACGAGAACTTCAGCCGAAAGAAAGATTTTATATTCCTTTAGTTTAAACTCTATTATTAAATATGTATTTTCTGCAAAAGATTTTTAGAAATAGAAAGTTAGAAACCTTTATAAGCTTGAGCTCATATACTACCGTTTAAATTGTTATATTAGACAAATCGTTTTTGCATGAAATCCTTGGCTTCCAAAAATTTGCTAGCAAAAAAAAAAAAAAAAAACTATTTTTCTTAGTAACAGTGTCTGCATTTCAAAGAAATCCTGAAAATGTGATTTGTATTATTCATTTTTCCTCGAATTCGGAAGATATATTTCTGGTACCAGCTTGACATTTAATTACATTGAGCTTTTAACCAGATAAAGTAATCGAACACTTTGAAATTTGCCAGAAAGTTCCGCAAATTAATAAAGAAAAATGGAAAGAAAAGTAGTCTCAAATTCCCAAATCAATTTAAACTTTCCTGGGAGTTAGTTGAGACAATTGATTAATACTCAGAAGCAAGTTGTAGACATTATAATGAAGTTTTTCATGGAAAGAAAAAAAAAATACAATTAATTTGATCAAGTGCCAAAACATTTTCATTTTCCTGGTACTGATTGTTATAACTAATAAGTCTTTATTCAAAGAATAATTTTTTTTAAATTAATGTGTTAACTGAAATTTTAGATTGCTATGAACATTTCTTTTTTACGTTTATAATCCTAATATTTAGAAAACCGAGCCCCGCTCGACATTTTTTTTATTTGTAAAATCATGTTTTTTTGGAGAAAATATTTGGATATGAATCACATACTGATTACCTGAGAATATTTTCGCAATCTTACCTACTTATACTCCTTTAAGTAAAAAAATCATGACTGCACTTAGTTTAACATGTTATTCGGAAAAATCTGCTATATTACAGTATTCGTTTTAGAGCTTACTTATCATTACTTATATTTTTGAACTTACATTCAGCTTTTCCATGGTGAAATCGGGTCCGAGATGGCGCTATATGACATTGTCAGCATGAGAGCAGATAGAAAAAAGTTCTAACACTTAGTTATTAAAAATGTTTTTTTGTGTGTAAAATCTCATTTTTTCAGGAAAGAGACTTGTATAGATAAACTTATAAAGCAAAAATATTACATATAAATGCATAAGTAAAAAATAAAGCAAAAAAGCGCTACTTGAACCGAAGGCTCGCAACACACGCATCATCCATATTGTTCTGACTACTATTACACTTGATACCGTCCAAAGCAGAAGTTGAATATACTTATTTTAATAGTTAGTTATAAAAATTTTTTTATGTGTGTATAGAATTGCGTTTTTTCAGGAAAGATACCTATATAGATAAACTTAAAAATAAACCTTAACTAAATATAAAATTTGATTCAAATAGTTAGAGCCGTTTCCGAGATGCACGAAATAAATTTTTATATTTACAAGAATTTATCGTTGAAAGTTATAAGATTGCCAATGCTTATTGACATACGGATTTATGCACCTTTTCAAATAATCTGTTTAATTGATTAGAAGGATGTTAAAAAGCTATATTAACTATTATGGATTAGTGATATTTGTCTAAATTTTTAGCAATAATACTGAAACTATGAAATTTAGTTTAGTTTACTGTTTACTGTTCTGAAGTTACACAAAATCTATTTTGAAACGGACCTCAAAATTTTAAATTGCGGCCGTATAACTTCAGTAGAAGTAAAATTTTCCTTTATATAGTTTTGGTTATTTATTTTCTAGATTCTTGTATATGTTTAATATTTCTGAAATATAAAAAGAGAACCAAATAAATAGTTTAGTCACTGTACTATCCTCCAAACATTGACACCACATCAGTATGAAAGCATTTAAGTTGAATATTTGCTTAAATAATAAAGTCTGAACAAACAACAAAGTTCACCACATAATACGAGCCCAGCATGTAACAAACAATCTTCCAGTCCCAAATGGATGTTATAGTCTCAGACAGTCACCGGCGAAATTATATCTGTAAGTGAATAATATGACAGTGTATAAGCTCGTTGAAATATATGTAATTCAAGCAGAAACCTTGACATACAACTGTGTTCACGATTTACTATTGTGAAAATTGGTAATTATTCATCTAAGATTGGACTCTGGGCAACGTTAATAATGGATTCCATCATGGTGGATTCCAGACAATGAGACACTTATCACCTCTAGTTAATGGTTATCACCCTTCTAGTAACGGTTATATTTAATCTTTTTTTATACGCAGCCTTAACAGTAAACACCAGCTTTGAATATCTCGATTTCTCATTTATATTTTTGTTTCTCTTCTAGATAGATGAATATTACATTTCTGTACTCTGTATCAGAATATTTAAAGGAAAAAAGTCATGATGACTTCTGAGGAAAAACAATTAAAACATGATATTCTTTTAGGATATGCATGGTTTTATTTTTGTCAGAAAAGGCATTTCCGAAAAGATAATTTATTTCCAATAATATTTTGGTATAATTTATTATAGAGTGTCTTTCATTGGCTTTAAGTCTTAGGGAATTTGAAAATATATCATCTCGCACAGTATTTTGGTATATGGATAGTAATATCAGAGAGACTTGGAAATGTGACCAAATATTTTTACCATAGAGTAAATCAAACATACCTTTTAGAGCCATCTGTTTCCACTTTAATGATTTGAAAATAAAATAACTTTTATTTTTGTAACACATTCTTGGAATTAAAGTTAGCTAAAACGGTAACACAGTTAAATGATCTTTTGATGTTCATACTTTCTCAAAATTGCAAAATCATAAAATGATGAAGGACTGGTTTAATAATCAATTTTGAATTGCTTTATTTCATAAACAAGTAGCTATTCAAAATGGCT
>JAPMOR010031749.1:31795-53876 GCA_026543865.1 Argiope aurantia | reverse complement strand
GTAATTCTATGTACATAAATCATTGCTTAGGTAATTCTATGTACATATGGCAAAATGAGGTGAATTATATCACATTTAAAAACGAGTTGTCTACCATGTCACTTAGTTATGTTATCATCAAGTAATATGAATCGTATAATCATGGATTCATCACGAACAACATTTAAAGATCATGTAATTGTCTCTGCTATTGACTACTCGTCAAAGGAGAATGCTTCAATTTTTTCTTTCAAAATGAACAATATTGTGCCATTCTTTTACTTAAATTACTGCAAGAAGGTAATTTTCAGCTAAGCATTCTATACTCTGAAAGATTCGTTGCCAGTATTGAAATTAATTTGAAACTACAGGAATTTCAATAAGAAAATCAAACATTTGACTCTATTAATTCTTATCGTTTCTCCTTACAGAATCAGAAATATGCTTTTCTTGCTTTTAAAAGCAGAAAAAATGTAACATTATTATAAGCAACATCTCCTAATTCAATTTTCAAAATGCTGTTAGAGTTTTTCAAAAAAATTCGTAAGCAATAACGAATATTTCTGACTTTTTTTTTTGAAAAATTCAGATTTATTTTTTCTGTTGTGAAATATGGAAAATTGAGATAGACATGTTGCTTGCTATAAAAGCAACGATAAATTCTTTAGATTATATTTTCTTTTTCATGCAGTATAAAACGGCAGCTATTATAATAGTAAAATTATAGTCTGTATGAAGAGTTTTATCTTCGTTAAAACTTTTTAACAAAATAAATTTATTCAAATAAGATTTATTGAACATAATTCCAGAAACGACGGCTATAGATTAAGGGTTTCAAGAGAAAAAAAGAAAATTCGTGAATATTTTATGAGATTATATGTTTTTCGTCGAGTGCAAAGTATTTTTTATACGTTATTCGTAGGCAAAATATTTTCCACTTTTAATCTGATAAAATATTGAACTGTGTTTGCTGAAAAAAAAACATCCACCCGCTCATATTTTCTTCAGTTATTTACACAACAGTTGACAAATAAAGTGATAAATAAAAATTGCATTTTTTTTATATTTAATATTGTAAATTTATTATTGAAGGGGAAAAAATAAGATTTCAAAGACAAAAGTATGAATTAGAAAATTTTCATGATTTCGTTTTTCAAAAATGAATTTGTTACAATTGGATCAGCTCTCTAATTACCATCGCAACATAATAATTCGAAAAGCTGCAAATTATTCCTTTCAAAAAGATTTTTTCCATTACCTCATGTGTGATAGTTTTCCTTTTAATGCTACATTTTATTTTTTACCAGTTCCTTTAACTTTTCAGGCAGTAAAAATAATATCCAAATTTGCTAAATTTATATCAGTATCTTGTGCAGTGAATTAAATATTTAGACCATATTGAATAATATCTAAATCTAATCAAACCTGAATTATTTTTTACAACGTTGAGATACTGTTATATCTCAAATAGCTCTTTCCTATTTTATATTTCAGATTTCAAATAACACTAAAAAGTAATTTTAAGATCCAGTGGCGAGAAATATTGTAGCTTCATATGTGTAGTCCTTTGAGAATTATAACGTCAAAACAGCACATACATTTATTTTTGATATGAGACTAACAAATGGTACCACTGGAATCCTTTATCAAGTGCAAAAGAAGAGAAAAAATATTTATTAATTATATCTAACTGGAGATATACACTATAAGAAAAATATAACATTCTCCAACGATAAATTTCATTCTTTCATCGTTATGATTCTGAATAGGTAATATGTATCTACATCAGTTACGAAAATTAATATTCTTTCTAGATCTCAATAAAAAAGAAATTGCCACAGAAGCATTTGTTTTATTTCTTCTTTTTACTTAAGATTTCAGATATCAGGAAAATAATTTTATCTATTCATTTAAATGTAGCCTTTCAGTAAAAACTGTTTGAGTTTTATAAAGAGGAAATTCCTGTATGATTATTTTCTGTTGTTCGCGTAGTGCTTTGATCTCAGGAATGAAATTACTCAAAAGATGCAGAAAGCAGATGCTTTAAAAATGCAGAAAACAGATGCTTTAGATCTTGCTTATATTTTAAACTTTAATTTAATTAGAACTGCAAGATGAAAGTGCAGTGAATGTTTTTAATTACCTCTTGTTTTATGTATTTTTGCGAACTCTTTGAGTAATGTTAAGTGAAAAACTCTTTTCCAATCTAGAAATTCATCGGTAAAACAAATGCTGGATTTCGACTTCAAATTTTTAAACTGCAAATATCAGCAAAATATTTTCGTTTGAATCGAACTATATAATTGCAATGCAGAAAACTATTCGAAGCATTTCAAGCTCATCAATAGATGAAATAGTAATCAAATTAACCACAAACTCTCTAAGAGTTGAGTTCATTTCCTTGTCTGGGAACTTTTCATTTGCTTAACAGACGGTAAGGATGATAATCATTTTGCCGCCTGGAAAAGTCTGAGGTTTTATGCTTCAACTCCTCCTAGTTAATATTTCGGCCATTCTAGCTTTCATATCCTTTTATAAATTGACTATCTTTATTCTAATACTCCGATCAATTTGGCTGAAAGAGTCTCCATATACAATTAATATATAGTATCAGATTTGAACGAATTGCAGACATTGCTTGAAATATGCAGATAAAATTATAATCAACATTACAGATACCATTTATGAAGAAATAAAAATCTTTATTGGAGTAATAATTAAAGAAAATTAAATAATAAGAAGCAAAAGAAATCTTTTAAGAAGCAAAAGAAAGCGCTTGGCAAATTTGTTTTCTGCAATATAATATATAACAAAAATATATTTGCTGGAAATAATAGCGTTTTAGGTATTTTGAGGCCATAGACAGGACATCTTATGGGGACCTGTTTTTTTAATGGTTTAATTTAGAGTTAAGCATTTTCACTTTTTAATTTAATCGGCTAATTTATTTTAGTAATTTTGTGTCAATGTGTATGCTTTATTTATTAATTCATTTTGTATGATTTATGTATGCATTGCATCCATATTTGTACGTAATTTAATTCAAGCAGCCATTTGGTTTTCATAATATTGCAATAATTAAATGAACGTAATGAAATAGATAAAGAACCTAATCAATTAAATTTGAAAATGTTAAGATCATCAGAATATTTTATAATTCACGGAATTAGTATTTTTAAAAATTTATTTATATGTTAACTAGGCAAATACTATTGTTTTCAATCGAACTGTCTACGGCTCTTCTCAACTTCAGTTGTCAAATCAGAAATCCGCCAATGGTTGGAAATAGTAATTTTTTAAATTTATTAAATAATTTATTAAATAAAATAAAAAAAAATTATTTCAAACTCTAATGTGTCTATAAAATATTAAACTTGAGGTGTTAACGAGAGATTTATTTTTCTATATGTGTATATCAACTTTGCTTTTACTACTATTATATTTTAATTTACTTTTTTTCTTGTGTAAAACGAGCTTATCAGTCTTACACTCATATAAATAGGCAATCAGTGTCATCTAAAGAAATTAGTTTTAAATGAAGAGTTTGTGCAGATGTAGTTTTAAAACTTTAAGAATGAGGCTATTGTCCTGTTATATAAATAAATACAGTTCTGTACATTATGCATATAGATATCCAGATATACCCACTGTGAATCTATTAATATTTTTCAAGACAGATCTTCAATCAATAAGCTCATTTTTAAATTTACCTACTCTGAAAGTGATCAAAAGTTTTGAGATTTTTTATGAAGCCATTTTAATGTTTTCACATTTCTATAGAATTTAGAAGTAATTTGTAATCCTTGTTATATTATTATGTAGATATTTCATGGTGAACGCCTGATTTAATATTCAGAAAGCAACAGTTTTTCCTGTCAGAAATAAGTCATTATAAGCAATAGTATTAATTTTTAAAATCAATATAATCAGATGACACAACTGAAATGTGATATCTGATATGAATTAAAAAAAGCAACATCAGTTCTTCACTCACCCTAAAGTAAAGAGGAGGCATATTTATATAAAGTTTAAATCTTGTTAGTAACATTCAAAATTTTACAAACAGATAATATTACATTTTATAAGTGTTTGTTTGGTATTAAAATAATATTTTTTTTGTTAATTTGGGATACTTGGATCTGTTTTTCTTGAAAACGTATTCTTCTGCCTGAACGTAAGTTTCAATTTACTAGTTTATTACAAGTATTTCGAATTCAATTTATTTTGGTTCAATTGGCTCCCATGCAACGGCTGACTGTACGATATGCAGTGAGATGCATGAAACACGATGTTAATAAGAGTAATGTGTGAAGATTCAAGTCAATGTGCTGCAAAATTTAATATATGGAGTTAATGTTTAGCTTAAACAATGTAAGCTCAAACATATTATATGTATGTTGTTACGGAGTTGCGGGTTCGTTTGGATAGTGGTAGTGATATGGTGTGGAGAACGCTCAATCAGCATGCGGCAGTAGAAAAACAACGACGTTTATTTACACGAAAACAGGACAGCACACAGACGACAGGATTTGGCACACAGCACTTCAGTACTCGCCCCACACAACGCTGATAATCCGCCGTTGCTTCGCTATTTTCTCCGAGACTTGTTACTTGTCGGCGACTCCGACTACTCGCTACTACACGACTTCGCCGCAGCTCGAGAGTGCCTGTCTTTTATAGTTCCGGGGGGCGGAGCTAGTATCTTCCAGACCAATGAGGACGTCTCTGGGTGTATCTTGGTTCCTACTGGATGGATCATGAAACTTCTCGAACTTTCCAGTATGATCCATTTTGTCACCAAAATCGCCAAATTCATCGCCAAGCCGCCAAATGATCGCCAAGTTTGTCACCAAGGTCTGAGGTCAATGACGTGGCACCCGCTGAGCATGCACAGGACAGATCGTACAACGGTCTTTCTTACGATGACACTATTCGTGCTGGGAAGCAAATTACAGGTTTGTAACAGTATGTATTATATGTTTGTGTATTATAGTAAAAGAAATTGCAATAAATTATTCATTTCATTGTATGTTTTCTTTTTGATTGTATCTCATTATTTAATTTCGTAAATATTCCGATGACATATGCCTTGACTGATAATTTATGTGAATGTATTAATGCAACCCTTGAACCTACTTCATTTTTCTTTCAAAGTTTCAGAGAAAGTTTAAATATCCATTTCCCCCAATTTTTTAAAAATAATATGAGACATTTTGAAATTCTGGATGTATCAGTGAGCATTCTCTCTGATTCAAAAGAATATTGTCAAGAAGAAGCAATTTACATTCGAATAAATTGTTTCTAAAGTCAAACTTATTGTTCTGTTACTCTTGAACAATTGTAGTTGAAAAACAATAAATTTTTATTTGGCAAATTCTGCTGAGTCTATTTTTATTTGGCAAATTCTGCTGAGTCTTATAAGATTTCTTTTAAGTAATAATCTATGTCATTCTGTTTTATAGTCTCTTCCAGAAGCCGTAAGAGAGTAAGTATATATTTGTGAGTGTGTTATTTTGTAAGAATTAATACAGTTATATTACTGTATCATTAAGTTACATTATGTCTTTTTGAAGTTAAACAATGTATGGCATTTGGGAGGCCTTTTGACTTTGTGAATTTGAAAAAAATTAACCCTCTTTTTGATAAATTTCAAAATATTACTATATTTTTTTAGTTGGAAGTTGCATTTAATAATCTTTCAGTTTGGCAAAATAAAAACAACAATTGAAAGGGTGTGCATATGCTCCAATTTGTTCATACACAGCAAAATGTATGAAAAAATATTTGTATAAATGCATATTTATTACAAAATTAAAATTATTTTTTATTTGACAAAAGAGTTATAACACGATAAACCAATCTAACAAAAATGTATGACAGAAGGTAGTTAATAGTTCGGAAATATGATGTAGTATTTTAAGAAATCCTCTTTAATTTAAATCTCTTTGAATTCTTGAATGCATTTTCTTAAGGACATAAAATAATATTATAATATCGGAAAATTTGGAAAATATTGGGCAAAACTTTATCGAAAATTAATTTTTATGACAAGGTTCCATCTGTTAACTTAAATCAGTTACCATTTGTTGTGATCTGCTAACTTACCATTTCCATTGTTATATATTGACAAAAAACATTTTTTGTATAATCGATGGAAACGCAATTTATCAATTAATCCATAAAGACAACAAAAGTTGTAGGATTTTTTTATTTATCTTAACATAAATAACTATTCATCATTTTTGGCTACTGTTATTTTACGTATAACCTGAAACTAAAGTAAAATTTTCTTCAATAGCTAGTAGGACTTGCAGAACAATACAGAAAGTGTATAAATTGCATTACAATTAATGCAATTTATACACTTTCTGTATTTTTATTTTACGGGATATATTGCAATGAAAAATTTAGAAGAATAAACAGGATTTGTAGGATTATAATACAAGAACAAACCAAAAGGAGGCAAAAATGATAAAAAATGTGATATAACGTGTTCAGTTGAAAAGCATATTAATCATAATGTCTTACTAAATGGCATCTCAAAATGCGTTTCGGTCAAGTAATTAAACATTTATTCTAATCTTTGCAAAAGTTACCTTTACTCTAATCTTTGTAAAAGTAGCAAGAGATTTAAAATTTATTAACTGAACTCTACATGAATTATTAACTATGATTCAATATTTCAGATAGATTTGATGTTGATCTGAAAAAAGACTTTCATTCTATTTTTCTGCCTGAACAAAAAAATGGATTTTCGACTTTTATAATGTTTGTCTTGGAGACTTAAATTTCTTTTTGTTTTTATATCTTCTATCATATCTGATGAAGAAAGAGAAAGATTGAAGAGAGGGAATGAGACATGAGGAAGAGAAAGAAAAAAAAAGAAAGAAAGAAGAAAAATATGACTGAATCTTGTATTTGCCGATAACTTTTTACAAGGAATAAAACTTAGAATTTGCCTGATATAAAACGGCGCCAGTCATCTTCTTATGAAAAAAAAATTATAATTTCAAATTCGCAAACAATTTGGAAAATATCAAAAGTATGTTAAAAATAAAGAAAATAATTCTAACATATCAATCTTTTCGCTTTTCTGATACTCAGTATTTTCTTTGGACTATGAAGGCAGATAATTGCTCCTTCGACATAGTTCAAAGCAGTTTATTTTTTGAAGTTATTTTTATGAAAATATTATAATATTTTGTCTCTCAATACTCTTTTTAATAGGATGAAACTTAGGAGTAAATCATTGAAAAAAACTAATAAATTCGTTCTTATGCCATTCTTTTATTCTTCGTTGCAAATAAGTTTGTTCTTATGTCATTTTTGCATTTTTTATTGTAAATAACTTTGTGCGTATGCTATTCTTGCATGCAAAATGTTAATTTATTTATTTCTGTTGAGTTAATATTATTTACTGGGATATTTCACCACTGTTGATTTTCAGAGAGATGGTAAAAATATTACATAAAGATATTATGAAATTTTCTGATTACTGTGGCTCATTTAATTTGTACGATCGTGCTTCGTATCTGGTGAACTCAATTAAAATTTACCTATTCAGAGCTGCATATATCCGCAACCGCTTATCTGATAGTTACGAAATTTTGTATGTTTCTTAATATAGCAGCATGAGAGGCATCTAGTTTTTAGAAATTTAATAACAGAAACTACCACTAGAAATTATTTTATGATAAAATTGCAGTATATATGTATATTTTAACAATAACTCTGCCAACGCAAAAAAAAAAGATTATTAACCCTTTGTTTGCCGCGGGCGTATATATACGTCTCCCTAAGCCAATGACCGAATCTCGCAAGTTATCCTCGGCAGACAAGGGGTTAAATAAAAAGACTAAATAAATCAACTATGCGAACATGTTAAAAATGTTCGGTCTGGGATTCGGACCACTATCTAATAAGATACTTTCTTATTATACTCTTTTAACTGTAGTGGAGAAGAGTATATCTAATTAGACAGTGTGTATGAATCACAGGCGATTCATGTGTTGAGAAACGGGTTAAAACAAGAAGCTATAAACTAAAAATAAACTTGTTCTACTCGCATCAAATAATTAATCATCAATTCATCAATTCAATAATGACTGAAGACTTTAGCTGTCACATGGCGATCAACGAGTTAAAAATTTACCTTTTTTCACGATAAAATGTCTTACTTTTTTCCAAAACTGTCCTTTCCTATCTGTTAGAATGACGATTTCGTCCCAGGAAATTTGCAGAGGTTTCGAGAAAATGGTGACTGCAAACGGAAAAGGGTAAAATACCGTTTCCGCAAAGAACATAGATGTTGCATATGGTGAATAAGGATAGAGGCTCTAACTTCATAGGTAGCAAGAGAGTTCGCTTCGATGCAACAGCATTAGATTAGACGAGTGCGTTCTTAGATAGCATTTAGCGGCCGCGGTGGCCTGGTGGTAAGGTCTCGGCTTCGGAACCGGAGGGTTTCAGGTTCGAGACCCGATTCCACCGAAGAACCGTCGTGTAAGGGGGTCTATTGCACGTTAAATCCGTTCTGACCAAATGTCCTCCCGCTGGTGTGGTGTGGTGTGGTGTGGAGAGGGGGTGCCAGCTCAGGTGTCGTCCTCGTCATCTGACCGCGGTTCAAAATTACGAGGTCCGTCCCAAAATAGCCCTAGTGTTGCTTCAAACGGGACGTTAATATAACTAAACTAAACCAAAACCAAACTTAGATAGCATTCCGTTGGTTAAAATTGTATTCTGTCAACTAATATATTAAGACTCCATGAATTCATACATTAACTCGACTTTTTAAAATTTCAGTATATGTTTATGTCATATAGAATAATTTATTTTCACTTCTTTTTCCCATAAATAATAAGTAAATCATATGAGCCTCAAACTATAGAAATTTTTAAATCGCTTGTGAGATGCAATAGTTTCTAAGTGCATCTAAATAATTTTTATATTGTTATTTATATGCGACGATATAATAATGAAAGATAAATAGAGCAGTTCGTTTAAACAGAGAATAGACTACATTTTAAACCTTGTAATTATAACTTTTAAACGGTTGATGCTTCAACTCTCTTCATAAAGTAAAACCTTTGTTGGTTAACATTTTTTTAACTTACAATTTTTAAACACAGCTATCATTGAAATGGTAACTGAATTATTTCCTGATATTGGTAAATGACATAGTTAATACTTACTTATCCCAAAATTGTGATAGTTAATTTTAAAAGTAAACTTGTATATTCTTTTAAACGATCACGTATATGAAAAAACAAGTGAATATGCTTGTTTACGGGAAAACAGTTAAACTTAATATTTATATCTCTAGTTTCTCTAACTAGATGAACAATTTTTCAGTTTAAAGATTTCAAATATGACTTCACACTTTCTCCAAACAGTTTTAGACCATTGATGAAATGGAACAGTGGGAGTAATATTTGAGATTACTTCAGGGAAATGTTCGCATTTAGTTGATTTCTCGAATTGATTTCGCTCCTTTGAATTTTAGTGATCCTTTGCTCTCTAACTCTTTATTATTACTAACTGTTCAACTCGCAAATTCTGATATTTATTTAATAATGAATGCTAAAATTTTTCAGTTCCAAAATGTTTTGGAATCATTGCTCTTAAGTTGAAATATCTTAAGCCACACTTAAATGGATGTCAAATAACTGATTTTTATGAATTTAAATTACTGGTGCGATTTTCAGAAATGTGAGAGAAATGTAACTGAGAGGGGCATTTTTTTGAAGGGAAAATTAAGAGGAACTTTAATTAAGAAACTAACTTCTTACAGACAGGAAATACATTTTACTAATGGGCAATGTTTTGAAAATCTTGTAAATTAAAGGACGTACTGCTTTTAGCATTCCGATGAATAATTCTTTAAAAATTATTTCTTCATACTAAAATTATAAAGTTGAAAATTAAGATCAAGAAAGAATTTTTTTCTTTAAGGAAACATAGATTTGTAAGTATACAAAAAAGAATAATTTTTCTTGTATCAAAAATGATCCAAGAGAATATTTTTGGATCTTCATTTAGTTTAATTTCCTTGAAGTGCTGTTTTCAGCTCTTCCTGCTGTTACATTTTTGTGCTAACATTCATAATTTTTAAAACAAAATTTGAACTTTTTAGTATAATAATAATTTTTTTATTATTTTTCATTCTGTATAAGTCGTCATCTTAGAATTCATTATGATTAATATTATGGAAAATTATAGATTTTTTTTTCATATTCACGACCATTGAATCCACAAATGAGATGTTAAATTTCTTTGGATTAATTTATTAGCTGACAGTTAACTTTTGAAAATGTGAATATGGTATATTATAGTGCTTAATTTTATTTTATTATGATGTAGAATCATGATTAAAATGTGTACACGTTAGCAAGACTTATGCCATTCAAGAAATTATCCAATTATTTGGATTTTTATTTTTCCTATTTTAAATTGAATTAATAGGAATTTTTATCAATAATATTATGAGATACTATATCTTGGAAACGAATTATTAGATAAATTCTTTTTATAATTGATCATTTAATTCTTCTGTAACTAGATTTCACTGTCTTAATTTGTTGGATTCATCCCATGTGATTTGCTAGTTTCTTCAACTACTTTTTATAAATAAATCATTCCAAGTTTTGTTTAATAAATAAAAAAATATTAAATTTATTTTTAAATGTTTTAAGAAATAGACAAATTTGTGTCTTTTCTTATAAAAGCAAAGATATATTTATGCTTCAAAACATCGTTGTATTTTCTTAGGTATAATAAATATATTAGAAATTGTTTCTGAAAACAGACTTTCATAAGTACACTAAAAAGTAGATTTTTTTAATTTTAATTACTGACTTCCTACCCTTTAATTTGCAACTAATTGCTATATATATTACCGAATCTGAAAGCATATATTTACCTGTCGCCTCTAATAGCGCACCTTGCCTCAATTTTCAAAATTAGATTAATTAATAGTTTAACTGATAATTAAGGCATGACATTTTTAAAATAGTATATTATCATTGATTATTTACAAGTGAACAAAATTTCATAGGTCTAGCAAATGAGGGAAAAGTCGATAACAAAATTTCTTCATTACAAACATGATACAATATAAGTAAAGTACGATAAAATGCAAGATTTTAAAAACATAAAAAATGTGCTGAGCTTTTTCTTTAATTTTTATTCAAATGGCGTGAAAGCATTTAAGTAGAAAATATAAGAATGCTGTTAATTCTGACTTGTAAGTGAAAAATAATTATATTCCTTTGCCTTATGATCTATTAAATTCTTTGAAAAAGAAGCAAAGCGTATAAAATTAGAGTTGCTAGCCTTATAATAATTAATATTAGGAATAATACCTGCAGCTTATATTTGCATTTTACTTTAGATGTTTAAAGACAAAAGATATTATAAATTTTTGCCATTTATCTCCTAATGGTTTATGTTTTGACCTTGCACAAAGAATTAAATTTGGGAGTGGAAAATTCCTTCATCAACGACTCTTAAGAACAGTCGCTTTTTCTTATAAAATAGCTGAAAATAACGACATCAAAAAATTGCTTTCTTTCAAGAAGTAAAAAGCGAAATTCTTAAAGTAAGCACGTAAAACCTTACTTTTTTTTAGAAAAAAAAACCCGACAAAGATAAAAGAGCATTTAGGTAATAGCAAAAGGGAATACGCGCTTTTACTATTAACTAAGAAAAATAATTGTTTAATGAAATTTTTTCCTTTCCTGTATATATTCAGCGAAGTATTTTATAAGCTAGGGATGGCCATTAGTGTTATTTTTTATAATTAAAGAACTTGTTTATACTATATTTTTATTTTAATGGTTTTAAGTTATCTGTTTTCTCTAAAAGGAAGTCTAATGGATTGGCTGAATCTTTGGCTTGAAAATATTTTTATTAAGTTACGAGCTAAAAGTTTTTGATGTTTTATCGAAAATTGAATTTCTGGCATTAGCATAAACTGGTTTGCTGTTTTCTGTTAAAATTTTAAGAAAAGTAAATTAATATAAAAATTTCCATATGTAATCGTAGAAGCTAAAATTTAATCACATGTCCACTGTATCTTCGGTGAACTTAGAACAATAAAACTTTAATATTCACTGTGCTTTTTTTAAAAATGTGTATATCTATTCATTTTTAACTATTAAGAGGTTGCAGATATTGTAAAACTTAAAGAGTACAAACGTTTTTTTCTGCATACATACATACATGCATACAGGGTTTTATATTTAAAGTTCCACTTTGAAATTGTCATAAAAGGAAATCTACTGGACCAAATGTTATCAAACTTGATAAAAGTTTAAAGGAGTTGGTGAGAATTTCTTTTCCGCCAGAAAAAAAAAAAGTTTACAAACTCATCCCAGGGGGGAAAATGGCGATATGCAATATTGATAAACAGAATAGGACATGAAGATACCGGTTAAAATGCGTTTAGTCTTTTTTGAAAAGTGTTACAAAGCTTGTTCAATGTAGTGTCCACCATTTTTTGAAAGCAAGTTAATTCGCATTACTGCATTCTCAACAGTAGCTCATGGCATATCGGCAGGAAAGTCACGCACAGGTCACTGTGTCTCATCTTTCAATTCGGCCAAATTGTTTAGATTATCACCATAAAAAGAGCTTTTCAGCTTACACCATAGCCAGTCAAGTCATAGAAGTTGAGGACATTGTCGATTTGTACCAATGAATATTCTGACAAACAGTCTTACTTTTATCTGGAAAATCAAATGACATGTAAAGAGCATATGCATAAATCATTTGCTTCTTCCTGCTGTAAGCCAATTACAAGCCATTGCGGTTTTGCATAACCCCACAACGTACACAATATTACAAAAGTTAAACACAACACTGAGTAACAAAATGTATGACAAAATTCTTTACAAACAGGAAAAAAGCCATGTAGATAAAAACCTTTAAAAAGCAAATGCAAAAGCATCGATTTCAGTTTCGAAATCTGTGATTTTTATTTTAGCTATATAAAAAGCGATTTTCATTCCGTGAGACAAATATTTTAACTTCGGTCTTTTCTTTTCAGATACTGTTCTTCGACAAATTAAATTTTGAAGTACTGTTACATCACTGAATTTATAAGTTTAAGTTATCTTTTCTTTATATTTATCAGCGAATTAACATTTTCAAAATATCCAAAGTAAAAAGAACGAGAATAACTATGTTAATTGGATTATTTAGAATCATTTAGCAAAATTAACGGATTTTGTATCCTCATGTTTATGAAGTTCTCCGCAAAATTTCGGTACCTTATTTAATTTTAACAGCTAGTAGATTTTCCTTACTTATCAACTTATTTCAATGTTAAAATATTTATGTTAAGAGTAATAACTTTACAGCATACATCACGTACAATTTTCATTTTAATCTATACATTAAGAATTCACGAATATAAATTATTAAATAAGTCGGAGCGCTTTATTAAAACTTTGAAAGGAAACGTAGTAATATCATTATCATTAATTAAAAATTTCATAAAACTTAGTGATTATGAAAGACGTATGAATAATCAAATGAAACCACCGAACTGGATTTTTAGAGATATTTTAATACTCACTAATTAGTAGTTTTAAGAATGATGTTTCCAAATCGTCTTACCATTTCAAATTTTAAATACAGTTAATAGAAAAAGTAGGCATTTACCTAAATTTTATATATTTATAGCGAAAAGATATTCAGGAATTAATTTATTAGTTTAAAACATGATATTAGTGAAGTAATTCTGAAGAATTAGGCTTAAAATTGGAAAAGGGTATGTGTCAATTTGATTTAATAAAATGAAAAACTTAAGAAAATTCTACTTGAATTTCTTGTTTTTATTATTATTCTTTGATTTTTCGTTTTCTTATCTTGATTTTTTTGTGTAGTATTTATATTCGAAGAAAGATAGCCGAATATGAGAATCTTGGTCATTTTTTAAACTAGAGTGATGCAGAAGTAATTTTAATAAAAACAGAAAATAATTTTTTGTATAATCATTTCAAATCTATTCAATAAATTCTTTTGAAATCTACTAGTGAGAAATAAAGAGCAATTAAAAAAAATTGTATCATCGGATCCAGTTAAGGACATTAGTTGCCCAGATTCGATATTTTCCCTCACATTTTGTCGCCAATTACTTTAAGCAGAATTACAGTAATTTTATTTAATTCTTAAATTTAAATTAGAATGCAGTGTTTGAGACCAAGCATTCATCGTATCACTTTTTTTATTCTTCTTTTGTATTCTTACAAATAGTAAAAATGTACTTGAAAACTAAAACAAACTTAACTTGGAAAAACTTAATTCTTAATTTCATTTTGAACATTTAATGCATGATGATTTGCCCTGTCATTGTATTTTCTTATTTTTCTTTTTGCTTACTCTAATTACAATTTAGAACTATTAGATGTAGGATAGTTGGTTTAATAACTGTAACTAATGTTTCGTATTTGTAAAGAAGGAGGCGTAGTTCGACGAGTGTTTTCAAAGAGATTCAAATTGACAAAAGTATTGCTACATGCGTTCGTAAACGTTATAAAGTACAGATATAGTTATAAGGAAAGTTGGTTGTGGATAAACCAATGGTCAAGCAAACCAATGGCAATCGCTGACATATATATCACTGTACCGATAAAAAAAGACCGAAACCAGACAACTACCAATATTCTTCAGAACTTTTGCACCGTAATCAGACAATAGTTTATTGTGTCTAGGTTTATTGTAGTCGGACGACTGCATAAAAATGATCTATTCGCCCGACTTTCGGAATGCATCATGCCATTTACAACAGGTTTCGTCGACACAGTTTTACAACTTTACCATAGAGCACTTAGTCTGGGCATCTCTTCAAGTGAGTCGTGTCCTCTTTGATGATGAGAATCTTTTTAGTCTCACAAACAATCCTCGACGCCATTTAATGTGGAAATGAGACGTTTTCATCCCCAAGCTTCAGTGAAGGAGACCATTGGGGTGGTCCTGGTATGTCTGAACATAATGATGAATGGAGCTCCATATTTTTCACAGAAGCTCGGTGGTCAGAGATCATTACTGTGATGAAGTTATTTTCCCTTACGTGTATCTATAACTAATTTCTGCCTAATCAATAACTAATTAATGCCTCTATTTCAAGATAATAGTCCCATTGAATTAAAAAGTCCAGTTTAAGCTACTATTTGTGGTCCACTCGAACTATTTTATCGATAAATTTAAAATCTTTTCTCTCAACTTTTTAAATAAAATCATTGTATTAATTGTGTCCAAGCAAGTATTTTTCTGAGGATATAATAACCTGTTTTATTACTTATTTTAAAATATCAAGAACGCTTTTAGCATTTTGTAATAATATTTAATGAACGATATCTAATTCTAAATTCTCATTCTTTGATTTTAACGATTTTTAGTTTATTTTGATAAATGTTTCATACACCTCACATTTCAATTTTTACAACATAATATGTTTACTTTACGATCCAAATATTCAACAGAATCAAAATTATGGCACCTATTCATTTTCCGCAGCTCTGCTCTAACTAATTTGAAATGCCTAGTTGATTATATTTATCCTTTAAAATACATTTTTAGTTGCATTTCAAATGATTGTCTTGACAGGAAATTTGAGAATCTCCCAAGTTTTGTTTCGCGTGACTTATTCCCCTCTTAAGAGCTTTTCACTTTTTGAGCTTTATTTATAACGACCTAATATAGCCGGTGTCGCTTGGAATTAAAATCTTTTTATGTACAATGCTTTTAATACAGAAACCCCTCTTATATAACATAATATTATATAAACGTCCGTCATTTCAAAGAATATACATGCTACTAAAATCGAATGGAAATTTTTGAAACGGCAGGGGGGGGACTAGTGTATTTTTCTAAAAAGAAACTATTTTGTGGCTATTAACTAGCAAAATCTATCACTAAAACGATTCAATTTCAGCATCTAAAATTCGTAGATATCTATATTTACAAGGATCTTTGTATAACAAAATCCAATTAAGAAAAAAAAGGGGGAAAAGAATGGAAACAACTTTACACAAAAGAAAACTATATATTTTCCCCTTTTTAGAAACATATTCATTGCTCTGAGGCAAATGAATGATAACCTCCTTTATACATTTCCCTTTATCAGGGCCGCGGTGACCTGGTGGTAAGGTCTTGGCTTCGGAACAGGAGGGTTTCAGGTTCGAGACCCGATTCCACCGATAAACCGTCGTGTAAGGGGGTCTGTTGCACGTTAAATCCGTCATGAGCAAGCGTCCTCCTGCTGGTGTGGAGAGGGGGGTGCCAGCTCAGGTGTTGTCCTCGTCATCTGACCGCTGTTCAAAATTACGAGGTCCGTCCCAAAATAGCCCTAGTGTTGCTTTAAAACGGGACGTTAATATAACCAAACTAAACCTAAGCTTTATCAATAATTTTTATTTGAGACTAACACAAACAATCTAAAGCTTGCTTTAAACCAACGACATGTTGAAATGTAAATTACATCGGATTTAAATTCTATAAAAGAAAATTTCAAATATTTAAAAAGGATTTCAGAATTCCACTCTACTTGGCTTTTCATCCAAGATTGAAACCAATATCCGTTCCGATTATTTATTTTACGATCTTCCAAAATCGACTTTAGCTCCACTTTTTTTTTGTTTCATGCCTCTACTTCTTAGACTCATTCGACTTTAAGTTTCTAATAAAAAAAAACTTTACGACTATGTTTGATCATTGTGACATATAAGCGTCTGCTCAAATGTGAAGTAATTTTTTTTTCTTTTTTGCAATGCGCTGTGAATGTGCTAAAAGTAAAAGATCGATTGATCTGCACTTTATATCAAGCTCTAATGTATTTTAAAGATTAATTTTTAAATTTACACGCATGAAAATTTTAAATATTATGGCTTATATCGTGTGAATCGTAAGAGACATGAATCTGTATAATTTTGGATTATTTTCAGATGTTGGCTGCATTATTCCATGCAGTCTATTAACAAATTACGTGTTCATTCAGATAATTTTATTTATTATCCTTTATAATTATTTCTATCAATACAATTATTCTTTACCAAAAATCTTTTAAATGAATTAGCCAAACATTTAAATAACATTTAGTTCATGCTATTTATGATGTTACTTCTTTCTATATAGAATTTCCATTTTATACGTTCACAAATAATTGAAGGTTATATTATAATTCAGTCTCATCAGAATGAATTATAATATGCATGTTAAGACAAACCTAACACCACAGTCTTGAATATAATTGTCAATCATTTCTTCAAAGTGAATTTGATATTTGTTAATATGGATTATCCATTGTATTAGTTATTTAGAGATTCTGCGTCTTGTAAGAACCAACCATTGCTTTTCCGATTGCAGTCATTGCATATAAGTAGTTAACATCAAATGTACTACATTTTTTTCATATTTATTAATATATTTCTTTATAATAGCATGCAGTTACACTTCGTTTATTCAATGTTATGTTTTGGTATTGTTATTATAATCATTTATTGTTATTATAATCAACTCTTGTTCTCTAAGGAAACAAGGGGTCCTCACTGAAAACGTTTCCTCCTATAAAAGTTAAAGAAATAATTGTTTACATTGGTATGGTAACTTAATTGCAAGTTGGATCAATAAAAGGTTCTTTTTCCTGCAATAACATTTTAATTTGACAATTTTCTCTCAACAGCTCTGTTTTTAATGTCAAATGCATATGAAAAATACTGAATTTTTGGAATTTTATGAAAGCATGATTAATTTATGATGTAGATATTTATTTAATACTTCTCAATGGCACGATGCGATAGATTGATTATGTATTGTGATATATAATTCTAACATTGTTAGATTTTAAAAATAGTAAAATTTGCGGCAATTGCTAATTGATTTTAAGGCATGTATTCAAAAGTCAAGTACAGATTTTAGTCCCTTGAAAAAATAAATTGATCTTTTGCACTTACGCTTGATTAATCTTGCATTTTAAATAGAGAAGAAACTCATTCTAAAACTCATCTTAAATATAAATAGTTCACATCTATAAACCTCAATCTATATATATTCTTGTTCCTTGTCAACGGAAATATATTTAACAAAAGATAATTTTAACTTCCACTTCGACCGAAATGGATCGCATGAGAATGGAGTTTGGATAGCAAATCTTAAGAAATAGAGATGGCCACTAAGAAAATACCTCCCCATCATCATCACCATTTTTAGTTTTAGAGAAGTTATTCAGCAGTTGAAGTGAAAGATGAATAGATATTTAAGAGAAGTAATTCAACAGTTGAAATAAAAGATGAGCAGAAGATGATTTAGAGAAGTTACTCAATAATTGAAGTAAAAGATGAACAGAAGTTGAAGTAAAAGGTAAATAAAAGTTGATTAAGAGAAGTTACTTGACAATTAAAATAAAAGATGAACAGAAGATGATTAAGAGAAGTTACTCAATTGTTGAAGTAAAAGCTGAACAGAAGATAATAATGAGAGGTTATTCAGCAGTTGAAATAAAAAGATGAACAAAAGGTAATTAAAAGAATTTATTCAACAGTTGAAGTAAAAGATGAACCGAAGTTGATTCAGAGAAGCTTTTTTAGAGTTGAAGTAAATATTACGCCAGTTATAAAAACAGAGATAAGATTATATTTAAAGCTTTATGCATTATTTCGGGAAGGGGAGGGGGTTTAAATTATGTCCATTAGTTGAACGTTAAACGTTTTACGTATTTAATAAATTATTTTAATATATTAAATTTTAAATAAATTTATGTATTTTATATTTAATTGAACTATTTTCATGAAAAAGGATTAATGTAACTTTAATCACCATGGCATTGAGTAGAATAGAGAGTACTACTACGTATAGTATTATTAAGGTACTAGTATAAGCAGCACTACTACATAGTACAATAGTACTAAGTAGTATTATACTACCACTACTTAATAGTACTTCTATAGTACTACTAAGTAGTAGTAGTACTATATCAGTACTACTACTACTAAGGGTACTATAGAGTAGCACTTTTCAGAGAAATAAAAAATAGCGGTATAAACTGGGAAAACATAAACAGCGCAAATCCATTTTTTAAAAAATTGCAACAAAAATTGATCTGGATGGAATAATAAAAATGTATTACAAAAGGCAGAAAAATGTTAGACGATAATATAAAAGCGGGATGGTGTTGTAATTCATTTAATCGATGTCATCATAAAATTTCAATCACAAAAAACGATTTTTATTAAGTGTGAACTAACGAAATTTCTATTTTTTGAATAGTTTGGGAACAAAAAATAAAGTTTTTAACAAAACAGACATTTAGCCTTATTTTAAACTCTTACAGAAAAGAAAAGGAACTCCTCTTCAACTTGGAAATTAATTTTTCGCCTGACTGATGTAACATTAAAAATTTGACCAACTTCTTATGAAAGTTTCAAACAGCAAATTAATTAAATATTCAAAATAACTTGGCGGAGCTTAACAAACCCAAAAGTGTTTAAACTTAAAGCAGGAAAACTTTTAAGACACCATTAATTAGAAGATGTATACGACACCGGTGTTGATTTTTTGAATTAAATGAAGTCGGAAAAGGGAAGATTTATTCATCAATCAATTTTAAAGCGAATTAAATTTTAGATAAACATGTATTTAAACATTTTTGCGAAGCCTTTTTGATTTTTTAGCTATCTAAAATGTGGTACAATTCAATCTAATTAAACTTGCTTAGTTATCCTACAGTAAAAACAGCATAAATAGCAATTAGTATCAATTTAGGATTTATCTTTTGATTCATCCTGTGCAGTAATTAAAATGAACCATGCAAATACTGTGTAGCTATATTGTACAAATATTTGACTTTATTCATAAGCAATTGTAATTTGATACTCTTGAACTGATCATTTCGGAAGACAAACGTGCCTTGTTGCCTTTCCCTATTAGACATAACCCCCGGGGGGCACATCGAAATGAGGATAAGATGCTTCCGGTATGGTGGTTGGGTCTCGCCACCCTGGAGGATACACAAAAAGGTGGAGGATTTGGCTCCTCCCATCGATGATGGGACGTACTTCCTTCTGGAAGGGTTGTACCGTGGGTGGTGATGGCCCTTAAGACTCAACCAAAGTTCCCGCCAGTGTTGCTGTTGCGGCGGTCAGGTCTTTTAGTATTATTTTTTTCCCCCGTGTGCTTTCGGGCTGGTCGGAGGGTTAGTGATATGACTTCCCGATAAGATATCAAAAAAAAAAAAAAAGCATCTACAATGTTTTAGCATTTATTACATTTAAAATAAATGTGATTTTTTCTTTCAATATTACATGAGAAGTTTAGTACAAACTTCATTAATCAATTCTGAGAAACAATGAGGAGAATCGCAGCCACTTTTTCAAAAATTCTGTGCTATTCCATGACATTACTTTCTTTTTCTTTTGTACATTAAGTGTCCCCATTTACTAATTATAGGGTACTGAGCCTGTGATAGAAAATAAAGAAATTTTATTATAACAAAACGATGGAAGGGAAAATTACATTTCTTTAATAGTTATAGTTTCTAGCATTGCTTAACCCTTAAATGCATACCGATGTAGATTTGCATCGTATGTTTAAAACCTCATATCTTTTTATGTAGTAACCTTTACATAGTGTTTTTTTAATTTTAATTTTACCAAAACTATTTTAACGCTTACGAACGCTACTAAAATCTTTGACAGTTTATTTCTTTGTCTGTGACGATTTTCATTGTTGCCGCTTTATCCGAGAGCAATTTTATTTCGGCGGGTGTTATTTCGGATAGAAACAAGATAAGAGCAACGAATAATATTTATATTTTCTCACATACTGATAAAAGGGACATAGAATTAGTGGGATCACTACCATTACATTGAACATAGTTATTCACGAAAGTCTTTTATATATATTCCACAAAGAACAGCTTTGCTCATTGAAATGACATTTTTGTCTCATGAGAGCTGGGGAAAGCTCCCGTGAAGTCATTTACGCATACTAAGCAACTAATGTATTATCATCTGGTGATATCGAAGCCGAAATACCAATTTTTATATTTGATAAATTTAGAACATATTTGGAATCATAAAAATGTGCCTTATACAATAAAAGTATGATATGCTAGTTTATACATAGCTTATACAAGCAATAACACTTACATTTCTACCCATTATGTGAATACATTCCTAAGATAATCAAATTGAAAGTTTCCGTAATTCGACATTTTAGCACACTTTATATTGTATAAGCTTTTATTTCCATTATTTATACCCTAGGTAATTAATGTGAGTGATTATTTAATGAAGCATATTTTTCGATATTCAAATGCATCATAACCTAATTTCAATTACATTGTAAGTGTTAATTAATTCTCTCGTATTATCAAAGGATATCAAGTTTTCTCAACAATTCTTTTTACTCACGTGAATGTGATCTGTCATAACTAAAATGTATTAATAAGATGAAATACGGAATAATATTACGACATAGTATAGTTAAGAAATTGCGTGTACATAGGAAATGGAAATAATGAATGCGTTCAGCAATACGAATGCGTTCAGCACAATAAAGCAGTAATCTACTTATAGAATATTTGAATTGCCCCAAGAGTATTATTTTGTGTGAGCAATTTATAACAGAATTAGAACCGATATTCATATATTAAATGTGACTGTCTAGACAAAACTGGATTAATATGTCTGAATAAAATAGTTAAGATACACTAGAACAGAGAATTTTATTTGTTATTTTATTTTGTTTTGAATATGGGTCAGAACGAAATTTTAATGCCTAGGAGAAGACTATACAACAGGAATTACTTGTTTATAATAATGGGCCGATTTCTAGTTTATTCCTTGAAATAAAAGCCTTAAATTAAGCAGGAACTCAATTTTTTTCGTACTTTTATGTTAAGAAATAGACTTGAATATTTTCAGAAATCTTATTCGGAAACTCTTTTGCATTTAATGTACATTTGGTTTACAATTAATTTGCACAGTTTTCAATCATAAGCTGCAATTCAAAAACATTATTTTTTGGAAATTCTTTTAGTTTCAGAAAAAACCATGAAAGTACGAAATAAGAATCAGAAAAACCATGTGTGCTGTTTTTGAGC
>JAPMOR010031749.1:18794-31785 GCA_026543865.1 Argiope aurantia | reverse complement strand
TTTTTTTTCAAAAAAATTACTATAAAATAGAATAATTAAAATTTAATCAACAATATGAGATCGTGAAAAACATCTTTTATTCACCAGAAGCGGTAATCAGAACGAGAAATTGCTTATGAATACTCTTTAGGGGCAGTAATAATCCCTTTATATCTGTTCGTATGTCAAGTTTGAAATAAATAATGGTTTCTTAAACGTAAAAGCACAAAGAAAATACATACAGCTAAAAAAAAAGTGGTAAAAAAATTGTCTTTCAATTTCTAATCTATCCCTTTCATTACAAAACTCGATTACGTTTTCATGTCATATTTTATAATGAAAATTTCATAAATCACTTTTGAATAATTATAGTGGAATCTATTTAACTTTGAGAGCATTTTTAGAAATAATAAATGATTTTGCATATTCAAAATAAGTGATCAACAAATAAGAGTTTAATTTATTTTTTATTGCAATATCAAACTTGTAAAAAATTATTGGTTTGTAGTACAAACGATTTTAACATGTTTAAACTGAAATAAGTTTATTTATTTCTAAAAATTTAATTTCAGAAGATATTTAGATAAATTTATTATTTAGTAGCCGCCTTTGGCGACCAGCTGGTTCGCCAATCTTAATGCACGTAAAAATTTTAATAATTAAATATTTTATGTAACTCCAATTTTAATTGCTTCTTCATTAAAATATTTTAAAACTTCAAACTTTAACAGTCATATAATTCAATATTATAAAGGCCTTCGGCCATAACGTAATATGTATCTTTCTAATTTTCTGTTAGCTCCTTAGAATTTATGCTTTAAATTAAAGTGGAAATGATTAAACTGCAATTAATAGAATAATATTTTTTTTTACTTAAACGAAGCATTTTTTTTAAATATGAGTACTGAAAACAGATTCGCTAAGTATTTAAACCTTATGGGCACTAAAGAATATTTTTCTTAATTTATATAATATCTCAAGAAGTTTTCAACAAAATTTTTTCAGATTCATCATGAACAGATCGATTAATTAACAATATTTAGTTTTAAATGCATAAAACACTAAAAAAATGAACAGAATCGTTTGAAATAATCTGTCGAAAACATAATAAGCCTTCAAAACCAAGTCCGTATTCGTTGAATCATAATCAGAACACAATGCGGATGCGTGAATTTTCAACGCCAATTTTGGTAACGCAAATGCGTGAATTTTCTACTCCAGTTGGGGTAACGCTATGCAGATTAGAAATTTTTAATTTCCTTTATTCTTTTTTAATTTTATTCAAAAGTGTTTCAGAATGAATCTGAAAGATCGATTAATTAACAATGTTTAACTTTAAATGCATCAAATCTTAAGAAAATAAACAGAATCCTTTGAAATAATCTGCCAAACATTTCTTAAGCCTATCCTGTTTAGCGTGGAAAAAAACAACAACAACTGAAGCCGTACTTATTTGGCGGTGGGAAAATAAAGATTTTTTTTAGCGGGAAAGTTATTTTTTAATTAATAATTAAAATTCTAATTCAAATTTGAAAAAAAGGGACCGCAGGTGCACATTCCCGACTTCCAAGGTATGCATGTGCCAAATTTAGTAGTTGTAGGTCGGCCGGTCTGGCCTGTAGAGCGCCAACATACACACACGCACACACACACTGAGCTTTATATAAGTACTAGCCGCCTTTGTCGACCAGCCGGTTCGCCAGTATTACCGCTCGCTACAATTTTCAATTAAATATTTTAAGTAACTGGTCTCTTAATAGATTCTCAAACAAAACATTTTTAATCTTCAAATTTTAGTAGTCATACAAAACTTATACTGTTGTTTTGATCGTTTCTTTCAATTTACTATAGATATTTTACTAATTTGTTGTCATTTCCGGTAAAACTTCAACTTTAATTTAAGGTATCCGAACACGTTCGGAGAACTTTTTTAGAAAAACATGGTTCAGGCATACTTTAATCATATTTCTAGGTTTAACACAAAATTAGTAATAGGGTTCAAAACTTGAAATAAATATTAAAACTTTTTGAAAATTGGCATTTTATAGCATAAATTTAAGTAAATTCTTCAAAAACTTCAAATTTGCTACACAAAAAACTATTACTCTTATCCAAACAAAACTTATACTAAAATAAACTACATAGTTTTCTCTAGGGAATGAACTACAATCATATGATTATAATAATAAATAAAAATTTTAGAACCAATCGAAGATTTATCATGAAATTTTTAGTCAATTTATGACGTTATTATTCAAACAATAAGCTATAAATTGAAGACTATTCACCCAATCTAGATTCTTTTAGTTCATTCCCTAGAAAATAGTATAAAGACAAAGTATACCAAATTTCATAGTAATGTGATAATTATATTTTGAGTTATTTGATTTGGAGTGAGCAAAAAATAAGTAAAAATCAGTTTTGTGAAAAATGCATTTAAAGTTTACAATAACATGTTTTTATAATAAATTATGAGTGTACATACTTAAAATTCACCACATTTATAAGTTACACCTTCTTCCTTCTCAGCTTTTGACAATTTTCCTTTTTAAATCATTTTTTTTCTGGCAGTTTTTGCCTTTGGCAGTGAATGCCGTCTAGATTCAGTTATTCTGTCTTTGTTGAGCTCCGCAAATGCTCTAACTGCATTTTTACTAGGATGCACTCCAACAGCCTTAAGGATATTCAGTAATCCCATAAAACCTTACCTTGTTAAAATGTATTACTGACATAAATGCCCCTAATCTGAGGGTCTGGAGCTCAACAAAGACATCTTTGGGTAAGAATTTCCACAAAACACCATTGAAGCTCTCACTGGCATTTTGTGTTTTCCCGTGTAAACATTTTTCTAACAGTTTTTTATCACATAGTTTCATGCATTCTTTTTTCACAATATTCAAAATTTTTTGGGGTAGTCCCTTTGACTTTTCGGTGTAATTTAATCCATTATATGCAGCTCTCTGAAATTTGCACCAGCTATTTGGTCCAGTTGGGCATTGGCCATGCATGAGCTGTTTTGCACTTGAGCAGCAATGAAAAAAGGATGCAATCACTACACTTTGCATTTCTTGCAAATTGTTTGCATTACTACATATTGCAATACCGTAGTAATTTTGCAGTTTGTCAATAAATACATCAGTCAGTTCCCCTTACCTCCAAGATCTTTATGTGTCATTTTGAATTTTCTAAGTCTTGAACCGACTCGTTTTTGAATATGGCCAATGCATTCATACTTTTTAACATTGTTTTTACCATATATATCTTTTATTGCATCCTATCCTTTCGAATCACCATCGCCATAAAAGCCAACATAATGTAGATTTCCCATTTGGGTTGATCTTTCAAAAATGCGGTACACACCTACTGGCTCCATGAAACCTGATGATCCAATATGTTTTGCACATTTTAGGGAGTGATTTTCATCATCTGTTGTTCTGCACAACCTTCACACTTTAGACATCACTTCAATGTCCAACACCTTTCCAGAATCAACAGATAGGATTGACACACAACCATTTAAAGAAATGTCCCCTCGACGTTGCCAAGTTCCATCGACTGACACACCACACTCGACAATTTCATCTGGATTTTTATTTTTTCTTATTTCAGAAGCAGCCTCATTCATGGCTTTACTTGAAACATGAGCAGCAGCACACTCTAATTTCTTTTCAAGATAGCTGAAACAAGTTTTGGATGGAGCAATTATACTAATAGCTGAGCACATTTTTTTGCTGCAGAATGTCCTAGCCCTATGAATCTCAAACCAAAAACAAAAGCTGTATTTATGTTATGCATTTTGTTCACTTTCTCAGATGAGCAAAAAGATACTATAAAATCACAATTCTGACATTTTATAGACATATTTGCATCTAACCCAAACACAGACTCTTTAACAGGGCTTACACCATTTGTGAAACACACAGGGAAACATAAACATGACAATATCAGATGGAATATCCAGATTGAAAATCACATTTTCTTGTTTATTACTAGAAATTGAAGCGTCATTCGAATTATCTACCGTAGACAAAACACTCTGAAGCTTTACTTCGCTCACTGTTTGGATAGCTTGATCAGCAATTTTGTTGCTCTTCTTAACAGCACTATTTGTAAATCTATTTCCATTAAATTTACGCTTACGAGAAGAGATTCGGTTCTTATTACTTCCCATAACTACAAATTATTCAAAGATGATAAACTATATGAAAAGAACACAAGTTTAAAAAAATATATATTGTAAACGCAGGCAGTGATGACAAGTAAACAATAAATTGTTGCCAAATTTTGTAAGTAATTCTGCGTTGCCACACAATTTCCAAAAGTGTCATTAGTTTCATTACTTCATTAAAGTTTATTCAAACTATATTTAAAATGAAATTTATGTTAATACAAATTTTTGACATGTCTCTGTCCAAATCGGTACTTCCGGTTATTTAAATGTCCACTTCTGGTTTACCGATCATTACGAAAATATTAATATCTTGACTTTCAATTAACGTAGGGACAAAGTAAACCTGTTTTGGATAACTTAAAAACTGATCTATCCAATAATAGGATTTAAAAAAAAATGTCATTTTTTGAGAAAATTTACCTTTTCAACGTGTTCGGATACCTTAAAGTGGAAATGATGAAATTGCAATTAATATAAAGATATTTTTTAATAAAACCAAGAGTTTTATATTATTTATTATCTTTATTGTTATTTATTTATTATTATTATTATTGAATATGAGTATTGCAAACAGAATCGCTCCGTATTTAAGTCTTAAGTGAACTACAAAATATTTTTCATAATTTATTACATATTTTTCATAATTTTTAATCTCAAAGAATAATTTAACAAAAATTTCTCAGATTCAGCATAAAATTCAGTTTTTAGTTTTGCTTTCAAAAGGATTGAAATGAAATCAATAATAATATTTTGTTCCTGCCTATAAATATATTAAAAAAATTATGAATTCTAAATTTATTGCAGTAAGGTATCATATTCTGAAAAATATTCTGGACACACCAAATTTTAAATAAATGAATGAATGTTTCTATTTTACATGATCAACTAATACTTATTTATGAAGTTTTGAATGTTAAAAATTTAGAAAAACTCAACATTTTCATAATCTTAGGCCAATTAATCTTGAGAAACCTGCGCGCTGATTGGTTTATTTTCTTTGAAACGATCGATGGAAAATATAAAATTATCCTTTTTTTATTGAATAGTGATATTCAAATTTTCATAAATCAGTCAGTTTTAGTGATTGATTTAGTTGATTGGAAATTAACTCTTTTTATTTAAAATATTAGTGTTTCAAGAACATTTTGTTAATCGTGATTTCCATAGCAGAAGCTTTATGTAAAATCAAAAATTTGTTATTTATTAGAGTATTTATTGAATCAAGTTACATAAAATATAATCATATTCCATTTAGAATATTTTAGCAGATCTGTGTCTTATTAAAGGTTTACAAATTAGCTGTGTGGCCCTGATTTGAATGGATATCCTGTTCATATAAAAGAAAACTTGCCTTAAAATAAAACTGATTTATTGGATTAATAATATAGAGAGTGTAAAAGATCATAAAATAATTTTTCTTGAATTTATTTTTTAGAAAAAATAATATTTCATATTTGTTTCATTTCCTACAGACACGTGCCGAAAATTTTATTTTTTCAGATTTCATTTCCAAAAAGATTTAATTTATTTTTAATTAGAGCTTTAATCAATGTGATGGCAACACTTTGAAAAAAGATAATTTTTTCCCATGAATGCGAAACGTGTTCGTGCAGCTCAATTTTTATTTTTATTTTGTACGAAAAAAATTGTTGAAAAATATAATTAAAATATCTATTTAAAAATTCATTAAAAACAGAAATTTAATTTTAAGGTTAAAACATTTGTATCATTTAAAAGATAAATTTTTGATCTTTAACTTCATGTAAAAATCTTATTTTGTGCGGTAATATTTTCGTAAGTTATAGCATAAACGCGCCAAAATTTCGCTTAGTTTTTAAATAAATAAAATTCTAACTAAAAATTCGAAAAAATAACCCCCAGGTGCACATTCCCGGCCTCCAAGGTATACACGTGCCAAATTTGGTAGTTGTAGGTTGAATGGTCTGGCCTGTAGAGCGCCAACACACACACACACACACACACACACACACACACACACACACACACACACACACATTGAGCTTTATTATAAGTATAGATAGAAGTCAAGAAAATACGGAAACATATATTTTAATATCTTTTTTTCTTATCATGCTAGCATGAAAAAGTCTTAGCATTCCAGCTGTGAAATTATCACTTTTAAAGATAATTTCAAGCGTGCATTTTTGACAGCTTTCCTCTGTAATGAGACATTAATTTCAAATGTTTTTTTAAATTATGGCATATTATACTTATAAATAAGCTATAAATAATAATGTTATACAAAATTAATCTAGTGTGTTGCCATATTTTTCATTTATTTATAATTAAGGTGTCATTTTTATTTAAATATTAAAATAATTTAAAAATGTGAAAACCTGTTCCATGGATAACAAATATGACAATATATATTGTTTTATCAATTTTTAATTATATATTTACTTTCTACATCATTATTTGCATATTTTATAATATTTTTATAATTTTAAATTTTTTTAAAAAAATTCACTGATGTATTTTGAGTTTTTGTACAAATATTGAGAATAATATATATCTTCTCTTGATACATTTTATAATTCCCATATAAGTTGGGTAATTAAGCATGTTTATTTAACAAAAACGATCTCAAAAACCCTATGACTTTCATTTTTATTACAGCAGTATATTCCCAGAAAGAGTTTTTCAGTGTATTACTTCGAATTCTCTACTAAGAAGAATGAAGCCGTTTACCGTCAATATTTCCAATAGTTCTTCTTGAATTTACAGTTGGAATGTCACTCAATATTCATCCTTTCGAGTGAAGTTAGTTTTCTTACTTAAGTTGCGAGCTTTCATGGCGTAATATCTATTTTTCTTACTTAGGAACTGAATGAGGATGTCACTTATTGTCCTATTTCTTATCATGATGAGATTTAAAGGAAACAAAGTAAAAGGAATGGACTGAGAAATCTAGGACTTTACCTGGAACAGTTACTGGAATTCAATTTCCTATAGACAGGAAATTGGAAACGGACTTATGAATAAAGAAATGTATTCATATAAACTATTACTTTATATATTATGTTTAATAGGATTTTCTGAAGTTAAAACAGGTATATATTTAAATTAAAAATCGATTGTTTCTGCTCCAAATGACGGAATAAACTTTTTACCTTCTCTTATAGTAAGTACCGAGGCAAGTATTGGTATCGTCAAAATTTCAAACTCAAGATCTTGACGAATTTCCACGTTTTATATCTCATTGATTCCGAAAAAAATGATTTTTGACATTATGCATGTCTACGACCACAACAACTCAACAATGATTTGGACTAATCGGCGGGAATTCGGTATATAAAAATGTGAACAAATTTGTAGATTTCTTTCAAATTTTGAATGAAATTCATTCACAGGAATTTTTTGTTCGATTACTGGTGAATGCAACGAATACGAAATGCAACTAGGTAGGTAAATGAGATTTAGTACACAGGTTATCATGTAAAATGCAAATATTTGAAATATTGATACTCAAATTTCGAACTAAATTTTTCAAAAAGTTGACTGTCTTTCTGTGTGTTCTTTCGTGCTATTGTATAAGCAATATTGCATAAATGAACGGACTTATATCAATAAAATTTTGTATGTTATCATGTGATTTCAACGGTAGTTTTGACCAAATTTTTGTATCAATAAGCCGGCTAAAAGGTATCCAAAATGCATATTCTTGCAAAAGGTTCATTAAAATGCTAGATTCATGCCAAGAATTTACATTTCGTATCTATCATTCACCAATACCATGCAAGGTTTTCGCGTCCTTACCCAAGGTCCTTAATTTTAAGCAGAGAAAGGGGACTTTTGAGACTTTTACAGGACAATGTGCGATATTAATAAACTGTAATTGGGGAGTGTTCGAGAAAGTTACGGGGAAACACTACCGCTATTTCATTTTAGAATAGAAACAATCCAAAATTAGGTATTAGAATATTCAAATAAATTTGAATTTTGTGATTCTATCAGAGAGAAATCAGCAAATGTTTTATAAGTCGGTTTATTAGACATTAAATATCTAATTGACGTTTCACTATAAAAGTTTTTAAAAATTAATAATCAGTTTATTACAATAACATTCAACTTATTGAAAAGCCGGAGAGCTACTTAAACTAGTTCTCCCTTCGTTATGCTCAGCTTTTGAGATATCTGCTGCAGTCTTCCTAGTCATTGCTGTTCCAACATGTTGAGTTTCGCCTACATTGCCTCAAAAACACTCCATGGTATTGAGGCATTCTAGTTCCGCCAATACGTACATTAAAAGTGAGAAGTTTCGTACTCAGATACTGAAAAACTTAACGTGATTCAGTGAATATGTTAGAATTTCTACTAAATTTGGAGAGACAGCAGTATAAATACTTGGCGGAATAATAACATCGCCAAATAAAAGCCAAAAAGAGATAGAAAAAGTGCTGATACATTAAGAATGTTTACTCCTTGCCAAAATAAAACAATAATACTTTTTAATTTTTAAAAGAATTTGAAAAAATCAAAACCTGGTAACTAGTTGCATAGATACATGTAATTTTTTTCTAAGAATATATATTAATTTTAAAGTTCAATAAGACCCATATTTAAATGTGCCATACAAGACTTCATGAAGTATATTAATATTACACCAGTCTATATACAAATATAGATAGATTTTTAAGTAAAAAAATTTTGATTATAAAAGTTTTAAATAGAATAATAGTCATAGATAACTTGAAGACATCTATTAATATGGGAAAGCATGTACAAAACTGAAATTTTTGCGATTTGTTGAATAATAAAATTGTTTAAGAAATATAGAATCTAATTAGAAAAATATAGGGGTTCAAATATTCATTGTTGACACACTTAGTAATTTTTAGAAAAAAAAATGAAGGTTCAAATATTCAAATATAGTAATAAGAGCTGTTGAATAACAAAGATTATTTTTAAAAAATACAGAATCAAGTTAGAACAATATATGGGCTTAAACATTAAAAATTAATGCTTCACAATTTATTAAGTAATAAAGTTGTAATCAGAATATACGAATTTATGTAATCATTTCTAGTTCTAAAAATTCTTAAGTAGTAGCAAAAATTAAGAAAAATACAAGAAATTAGAATAATAGGGAAATATAATTTTTAAGCATTAATTTGGTGTAGCATTGTGTTAATAAAGTTACAAAAAATAATATTTATTGTAATTTATTTGTAAACATAAATATTTTAAGATTTGAAAAACCTCATACAACTCCATTTTGAGAAAGATATAAAAATGCTCTTAAAATGTTTATGCAAACAATCTGTAGGGCCGCGGTGGCCTGGTGGTAAGGTCTCGGCTTCGGAACCGGAGGGTTTCAAGTTCGTGACCCGATTCCACCGAAGAACCGTCGTGTAAGGGGGTCAGTTGCACGTTAAATCCGTCATGACCAAATGTCTTCCCGCTGGTGTGGTGCGGTGTGAAGAGGGGGTGCCAGCTCAGGTGTTGTCCTCGTCATCTGACCGTGGTTCAAAATTACGAGGTCCGTCCCAAAATAGCCCTAGTGTTACTTCAAAACGGGACGTTAATATAACCAAACAAACAAACACCAAACAATCTGTAATATCATTTTAAAATTCTTATATTGAGCGAAAGAAGCAAGACACAAAGACATTTTTATCCTGATGGTTGCTGATAATATACCTGTTTATTAAAATGAAGAAAAAAATAACTGAGGTCATTTTTTTTTAAATTTTTGATGCTTATTATACCCATAACACAACATTAAAAAATGAAAGCAAAACGTCTGTAGTTTGTAGTAAAATGTTTGCTTAATATGGAGGATGTGTACACGTAACTGTAATTGTAAAAAAATTCGGGTTACATAAGAAAGCAGAGCACAGAACTGAAAGCGAAGTTTAATACATTCTTTCTTTCTGTTGTGAACTGACAGGTGAAATTGAAATAATTTTGCTTCTCCTTTTCTTTATAACTCTTTTCTTCAAAACTTTTCAGCCAGGGTTGATTACTTGGTTCCAGACGTAAAAGGAAATGGATTTATTTTTCTGCGGAAATTTAAATCAGATGGAAATACATGTTTTACAGCTATGTGACTTTCGCTGTCTTAATAAAACTTCTGCGCAATGCCGGAGAGTTGCTTACAAATGTTCAGTACTAAATCTTAATGTCAATATTTTCACTAAATATCATCGATAGTGTAATAGAAGTCATAAGCCATGTCTTATCATCATTATTATTTTCTTTAAACAATTTTTGTTGGGGATTCCTATTTGACATTTCCCCTATATTTGTGTTAAACAATCTCTTAATACATAAAGCTTGCATATAATATAAAAAATGAGAAATTAATATCAGAACATCCATTCGAGGCTCAATTTCAAAACTAAACTGCATATGAGCCAAGAATTTGTTAAGTATGAAGTCAATGTCAAGCATCTTTTAATTACTATAGTACGGATACTTGGAGACAGGGTGCCATTTCAAGTGCATTTTATGCTATTTAATCACTGTTCGAAATTGCGAGAACCTTCCCTAAAATGCCCCTGTGTTGTAAATATAACTCTATTATATACAATATACGTTATTATATGTTAATATAATAATATACGATATGTTAATACAATAATATAAGAAAATATATATTAATATAATAATATACGATAATATATGTTAATATAATAGATACCATAATATATGTTGATGTAACTTCATTAAATTGAAAAGTATTGATTGCAAAATTGATTGAAAATGTGTAGTCTTAAATTATTATGCTGAAACTATTATGATGTGGTCGAGTTTTTATTTCTGAATGACCAAAATTTATTATTGAAGTATATAAATTCAGATAAAAAGAAAAAAAAAGAAATTCTTTAAAAAATGTCAAGAGAATTTTTGTCATTTAAGTAAAATATAAAGTTCAATAATTTTGACTCAATTTTGCTATCAGAGACATTAATAAATTTTGCAGAACTTCATAGAAAATAGTAGAAATATTTACAAACTTATATACTTCATTATATCATATGTAATATATATTAATACAATAGTTTAGTGCAATATATGTTAATATAATAATATCCCATAATATATATTAATATAACTCCATTAAACTGAAAAGTATTGATTGCAAATTTAAATAAAAATGTTTGGACAAATTATTAAAATTATTATGACATGGTTGGATTTTTATTTTTAAATGACAAAATTTATTATTGAAGTACATAAATTCAGATCAAATGAAAAAGATAGAAATTCTTTAAAAAAATCTCGGGAGAATTTTTGTCATTTAAGCAAAATATAAAATTCAATAATTGTGACTCAATTTTGCTATCAGAAAAATTGATAAATTTTGCAGAGATTTATAGAAAATATTAGCAATATTTATACACTTATAAGCGAAATTATTCTAATGTTGAAAAATTAACATATCGAAAGTCTAAATATGTACTCCACTCCATTTATCATTCAATATTTATAACATTCCCTATTGAATTTCTATTGACGTGAAACACTGCACAGCGTCCTATCTCATCATTCCAAGAAAATTGTAAACTACACTGATGAAGTCATCAATAGTTGAAATCCAGACGAAAAACAAATTTGCTCTAGTTTCAATAGCTATTCTGTAACGTTAATTACTTGAAGATACAGTTACGTGTTCGAATCAAGACTATAATGAGTCTCGTCAAACTTCCATTTAAATCGGTGACTCAGGATTAGTTCCAATTGAAAAATCGAAAGTGAGATTCTAATTACTCTTGCGCTCTTGTTTTCTTTCCGAATCGTCAATGCAATTAATCTCCCTTTTAAAGAAGATGCATTTGGTAGGTGATATAATTGAGTTAGCTGCCAACTTCCTGATTTTATAGGATTTAACGTGTTTTGAAAACTGCAGCAATATTCTTGGAGGCAGGATTATTGATGGAGGAAATATGCTTGAAGCTTGAAATTCTTGGTTTCAATAAAACGTATGCATGGAAATTTATTAAAGTGTTAACTAATGAAATGCCTATTGATAAATTCCACCAAATATTTCAAAAATCACAAAATTTGGAGATTGCCTTGACAAACAATTGGTAGACTTAATCTTCTTTTGAATGAGCAATTTCTTTTCTTTTTGAATTTTCAAAAAACAAATTATATGCATTAAGAGTTGAATTTCTTTCATATTACTGGCAATATTATTGATTATACAGCTCACGATATTTTGACCTATATGCAGTTCGTATAAACTGATTTCTGAGTTTGGCGAAAAATTTACTCATTCGTGTTTCAAGTATACTAAATTTATTTGGGGTATTTTCTGAAATTCATGGCAGTACTGAATTAGTTAAAAATGCAGAATCATTAGTGACTGAGTGGTAGAGTTGTTAGATAGAGAAAAAGATTCAAAAGAATAAATCCTTTTTTTCAATTCGTCTTTTGATTATGAAAATGTATTTTTATGCTTTTTATTTTGAACTATATATTATCACGAATTCTACTTAAGTGGTTTCCATCTGCGTTTACCTCAAAATGATTAGAAAGCAACAAATTGATAATGCGCCCTTGTTTCAAGTCTAGATTATAGATTATAGTCTAATTATAGTTTTGTACTTCAAAATATTACTTCATTCTATACCAAGTAGGGTTTTAAAGATTTTTTGTTGGACAAAGCGCAGGGAAAATGAATGGATGGTCGCATTTTTAAAAGAATAATATTTATGGTTAGATGTCATGTATGACAAATTGCTGAAACCAGAATATGACATATGATAAAGTACAAAATTTACTAAGAAAAGAACTTTCCTTCCCGTTTACTTTAGGAAAAGGCACAAATTGATCCATAAACGTAACAATACAAAGAAATCAGATTACTCACAA
>JAPMOR010031749.1:4199-18784 GCA_026543865.1 Argiope aurantia | reverse complement strand
TTTAAGACAAATGATAGGTTTCTCCAAACCATTTTTGGATGATAAAAAAGTCAAATTTTTAATCTTTACATTAAAAATTAGAAGGCTTCAGAAGCTAAATATTAAAAAAAAAAGATGCACATTTTTTTATTCATTATTTTAAAAAAATATTTTTCATAATAAAACATTTAAATTTAAAATAAATACGAATTAATCAATTATTTATATTTTTTAATAATATTTTAAGATTTTTGTGTCTTACAGCTAAATGAAGAAGAAAAATTTCAAATTTTTTATTATATTTAAAATTATGTCCCCATCAAAATACACTCCAGAAATGTATATATGCAGGTAAAAGATTTAAATACACAAATAAGGTATTTTATTAATTAAATTCAAAAGTATAGGCATTTATTTATTGAAAAAAATGTTATCATAAAACAAGAAAAGTGAAGATTCTTCAAAATTCGAAATGCTCCAGATATTTCACTTTTTTTTCGAATTCACTGAAATTTTATATAAGCGCATAAAAACATGTGGAGAATACTTTGTGGCATACATATAGAAGTTCTTTTAAAATAAAGCTGTCTGTACTTTTTTAATATCAAGTATTTGGCATATTTTCTCTCAAAGTTAATAGTTCTGCGCAATCATTTTTATTTATTTTTAAGTTTTCTTCTCAAACATAAAACTTATGGACACATTTTTCTTGAAAACGATTCGAGTAACTAATAATAAAATGAAATGGAATTCGAATAATTTTTGATCACCTGGACAATTTATCATAAAGACTATAATTGTTATGGATATGTTTCTATAATTCTCACAGATTGCGATGACATTTTATATTTTATCTTTTATGGTGTTCCTCTTAATGCCTGAAAAATTTGAAATTGTTAAAGTGAAAATGAAAAAACAAACAAACAAACAAAAAACCATTGAAAATTCCTGGCCACCTTACTTTGCAACACCTTGCTTTGACGCATAAAAGATTATGTTGTTGTACATACCGATTGTCTGCAAACCAGCTACTATTCAACATAAGAATCTGACATGCAGTGATTACAAATTTGTATAGATAGACGAAACTGCATGATATAACTTACTTATTTAAATAAATTTTCCAAAGTTGCTATATTTTTTTGCAGTTGACATTGTTTACCAAAGAATCTGTGTTTGGTATTTTCTCACCAGTGTATTTCAGTTGCATAGCTTTCATAAAGACTCAATTGTTTCATACATATTATAAAATGCATATTAATACATGCTATAATAATACATACATGCATACATACTATAAAATATTAAGATTTCGTAACGTAATTCATGCAGAAAATTATTTTTTCCTATAACTCTTTAAAAAACGTTGCATCTCTTTATAAAAAATATTGCATTAAAATCTCAAAATTATAGAAGAACCAAAAATGTTTCATGATAGTAATACAATTTTTTTAACATTTGTCAAGAATTTGATGTCACGAGAGAAATATGCATTTCTACTTTTTACCTGAGATTTTATTCTAAAAAATACGACCAAATTTAATTCTATTGAATCAATTCTGTTTAGCAGTCACTCTAGTTTTCTCCCAAAAAATATTTCCTACATTGAAAGTTCAATGTTTCAGGTGATAAAACATTTCTTATTGAAAACTATCTTTCCGTTGGCTTTACATTTCGCCTGATATATTTTAATACCGTCTACCATAGATTATTTTAAAATCCCAACAGTTGATCTGAAAAGAGATAGAAGTTACTTCAAGTGTATAACTTCTTGCGTGAACAGAAGCCATATAATAAATATTTCGCCTAAATTTTAATTTCTTCCACAGTATAGTGAAATTTATACTTGGGATGTGAACGATTTGGGATGACGGATAACTGCATGAAACCGCTAAGTTTTAATGGAAGTGGCTTTTAAATATTCATGAGACTCGAGGTTCTATCTATCTAGTCTCAATCCATAAATAAATCTTATAACTTTGAGGCATGAAAGCAGAACTGATTAATGAATAAGATAACTTCCAGAAAAAAAGAAAGACTATATCATAAAAGATAATTTCTTTCGTGATATAAAAAATAAGAACAAAAAAATTAAGTTATATTTATGTTTTAACCCTTTAAAACGCCATTTTTTTCTAGTCATGGTATATTAAAATATTTTTAGGGTCGTGAATGGCTTAAGAAAAGTGACTTATTTATCTTATTAGGCAAATTTCTTTTGATTGATTAATTAATTTGGTTAATTAATAATTAAGTAACAAATCAATGACCACCAATTTATTTGAGATAAGGAACTAAAGCAACTAAGTTTGTGTCTTATTGAAAAAATTTTCAAAACTTATGCCAACCTACATAGCTTCATATAAAGACTGAGGAATTTGGTGGAAAGCATACTTCCCACGGCCCTTGAAATGATTAATATATATAAAAAAAGTCTTCCCATGATAATGAAAATTTTGAATGAATAAATATTATATAAAAAACAATCTGACAGGGGGAATCAATGTGGTTAAGTGATGAAATTAATTTTCCAAATCACATTTATGAATCAAAATTATTCATTAATATAAAATAATTATCCATTATTTTAATAAAAGAATGAAAAAAAATAGAATCTGAATAAAATTGTTGAAAGTGAAATACAACTCCATTTTGAAACTTAAAAAAAAAACCTTTCAGCGTAAAAATTTTAGAATTTTTATAAATCATTGGTATCAAAACTTTCAGTTCGCAGGAATGAGTTTAGATAATTATCGAATTTTTTCCACGATATAAAAGTTATAAATCCAGAAGCTGCCAAATGAGGGCTTTAGAAGAAAATAACAGTCCAAATATTTTATAGATTTAAACCTTTTACAGATGACCGAAAGTTTCATACCTATGAGAAGAATGCCGGGACAGTTTGATGAATTTGCTATATTTTGGGAAATAGCACATTAAAACAAAATAAAACTGATGTTTTCAAAATTGAAAAAGAAGCACATTACGAAATAACAAAAGAATAAATTAATTCCAATAGCATTTTATTATTTTTTGAATACTACAGTGCCATAGTCTACGCAATATATCGTCGTTGGCACTTTTCGTAAGCGTTGCAAACATCAATATATTGTCTTTCGGCCCAAGAATGGTTAAACAAGAATAAATACAGAATGTGATTTCCAAAACAGGGAATGTCGTAAATAAGATGAGTCACAACATCTGAGATAACTGAATGCAGCATATCTGAGAGGATTCAATGCACAGTCTATCGAATTGCATCGATTAATTCTTTCAGAGTGAGGAGGAATGATTGGAATTTTAAAGAACTGAAATTTTTGACTGCAAAAAATTACCTGATATGTAAGTAAGTAAGAGTCCTTTAACCACACAGTTTTCGATTATCATGCTGCCTTCTTTATTAGTATCCAAAATGGCTACCTGTAACATTTGTTGGTAGAATGATACCAATACTAGATCCGTGAAAATTTAGGTAAATTTCTATAATTTAGGTAACAGCAAAATCTTATCAACTTTAAAAGCATTGCTACTCCTAGCAGATTACTCGGCAACCAAACCTACATAATACGTTGTATGGTAGTTTCATGGCGCTTTATCTAGGATGTCCTGCTACATTGTGGACATTCCTCCAAATAAACTGTTTCTTCGAAAAGTTGGAAAATCTTTAGTATCCGAGACATGGAATCGATCCTCTTCTCTAGATGATTCCTTTTCCAATGCAGCAGCTGATAATAAAACATTCATGTGAAAACGATTAATATAAAAACAACTATATGCTGACATTGAATGAAGAATTTTCATGCATCCAGATGTTTAAATAAAAAAAAACTACTTAAGTATCAGCTTCTTCAGTGACTACGGGAACATTCTTTGAAATTGAAATTAATAATTTTGAATGATGAAAAAGTATGATTTATTTCTAAGAGCCTCTTACAAATAGTATTTTATAATAATTTCTTTCTTTTTAAATAAAATTTCATAGTCTTAATGAATATGTGATCTGTCTTGTTTTTCTATATTTAGAGAATATATACATAAAAATTGATGACAAAACTAAAATTTTCCTTTCAATACAAATAAATTATAAATGTTTTAAAATTAGAAGGACACCCTAACACGCCTTAAAGTACTATACAAAAGTTTTCAATTGTTATAATTATTCATACTCACTCAAATTGATATCCAATGGAAAATTTTAAACGTGAAATGACTTATCAATTTAAAAACTGCGGCTGGTTAAACAAAAATTGTTTTTCGGAACAGAAATTAAACAATTAAAAAATAATTCACATAAAAGCATTCTTTGATAGAATTATGTTGTTCGCAGAATGATTATTCTCAAGCTATTATATTTAAAACCATAATTAATGTTTCTATAGCAGTTTTTATAACTTTCCAGTATTGATTTAATCTAATGATTCAAGTTTAATTTTGTGTATAAGATATTTATTCAACAAAATATCCTACCATTTATATTCCTTATGCAGTTATCTATTTTTATTTAAAGCACTTGTGACTGGCAAAATTTTGACTCTTTTGACAGCTTTTTTTTTCGAATTGCTCTTTTAAACACATATGTAAATTTTTAAATCTTTTAAAATATTCAAATCTTTTACAATAGATAATGCAATCAACTACTTATTAAATTTTATTTTAAGCAATTATATTTTATTAACAGTTTTTGAATTTCATATTTCTTATGGCTTATTTTAGCTCACTTGTCAAAATAATTTATATATTTACACAAATACTGATTTTTATACTCATTGAAATTAATGTTATACAATTCAAGTAAGGGAAAATTACTCGGAAGATTTTAATTTAATTATTTTCAAATTTAAATTAGTTTTTCCAATTTGTTTAAAATTGAAAATATTTAATTTTAAAACACATTATGGAATAATATTGTTACATTCATCTTGCTTTCACAATGAATGAAAGAATTGTAGGAAAAGATTAATAAAGAAACATGTTTACGTCAGTAGAAATCACTTCTTTTAAAAGACACTATGACATAATTAATGAAATTCACAATAATTCTTTAAATGTGTCAGAACAATAAGTTTATTTAAAATTTTAATAAGGCAGCAAATTAATAAGTTTATTTTAATTACCTTTTTCCATTACAATGGGAAACAGAATATTTGTACTAGAGTCAACGTCTTGGATAATTTGTTTACTAAAGTATTAATTTCCGACTAAGAATCAACATTTTCCAACAATAAAATCTTTAGAAGTTTTAATCGGCTTTCCCATTTAACAAAATTTTTCTAATTCTCTGCGGATTTCTCTTAAATTAGCCAGGCTGACTTGTGAATCCTCATGAAGCAACCATCATTCCTTTCAACTGTGAAAGAAATATATAATTAATTTCCCTACCAAACAAGTGTACGTTATTAACATCTCATTAAAAATATATACTCTGATTGAAACTACATTAAATTTTTTAATTAAAATTTATTATCATTTTTGGAAACTATTTGCAAAATCAATTCTCATCGATTTTGTCATTGATGTAATACGTCAGAATCTAGTCTATACTCTGTTTCACCCTAACTTGGCAGTAGTGTATATTCTGGGCATGCCGAATCACAGTCGTTGTCAAGGGAACTGGGTTACTTTAAAGTATAAAGTTACTAGAAATGCAGATCGCTGGCGAAACTTTATCTCGCAAATTTTTCGCCAAATAGTAAATATTTATTTACTTTATTATATTATAACTTTATAGGAGAATTAATTGTTTCCTTATTTTCATTATTTTTTTAAATATTATTGATGCATTAATTTAATAAATCATTAATGTTATTTCATTTCGTTCCTTCGTTTCTCAAAAGAAAAACCTAAATCTTTCAATATTCGGTTCGGCTAATGTTTTCGAAAAGATATCTGTATAATCGTTCACATCTTTTAAAACTTCATCTAATGTTGGGATCTCATTTCTACGAAAATATGCATGGATTTTTCGTCAAATACAGGATAATGTAAAATCATCATATTTTGCAAGACCTGAGCCTGGTCATTTCTTTCCAGGGGTACTTAAAGGACTGGATGCCTTTATTTCTTTTTTCAAAAGGAAAACTGTTCATTGCGAAACACCTGTAAGGTGCGAAACTTTATCGACGATTTGATTGATAGAATCTTGAGGGTTTTCTCGGAGTCGAGAATAAACTTTTAATATGTTTCTGCTTGCTGCACTTTTTGTTGGTTTCACTCGTCTTGAAGGTGTGCACAGTGTAGTCGGTGATAACACTTTCTCTTTTTCATACATTTTAGAAGTGAATAAAAATAACGAATCGAATAAATATTCAACAATCAAAACTAATAACTACTAATGTGATTAATAATAAAAAAGTACGAAAGATTATAACGGTCGCGAACTGAATGAAGCTGAGTTGAGCGCGCCAAATATTTGACCTTGAAGACCGGTTCTAGCCAAAGTGGTATTCATTATGTCAATCATTTAGTTTTATTTGTTCACTTTATTTACAAAATACTTAACAGATAAGCACTTCTAACTTGAGAATAATTTTAAATACATACTGATAGAAAAAGAATTTCTATAATTTATGATATTATTTGCTAAATTTCTGCGCATTTTAACTATTTTAAAGTCGGAATTGATGGGGAACTTTTTCCCAACGCGGAGTGTCACATTTTCTACCTTTTACAATACTGCCAAGTTAGGGTGAAACAGAGTATAATTAAAATAAATGAATTTCCTTTTTTAAATTAATTATGTATTATGAAAGTTAGCAAAAACCACTCAAGCTATTAGGTTTCAAAGCTTGTAAAATATGCATCTGAATAGATTGTACAAAATGTCAAATAGAAACGTTAATGAAAATTACTTTTAGTTATTATAAAAGTTGAAAAAAATACCCCCATCCCTCCAATAAAATTAAGTGTGCATCGCACTTTTTTGAGAAAAAAATTAACGATTTAAGCGTTATATATTAAATATGAGATACATGAATTTCGAAAATTTTTATTATTTTTCATATCATAAATTTCGAAAATTTTTGTTATTTTATGAATCAAAAGCTTCATTATATTAGAGATAGGTCAACTCTTTCTTATTTGAGTTTTAGGTACAGTTATGTAGCAATTAGAGTACAATTACAAAGCACCCAAACATTTCAAATAATGATCGATTTATAAGAACGAAATTTTGCACTTCTAAGCCAGTTACTTTGAGACAGTTAAAAGAATGTTTGAAGGAAAGAGTACAATTTTTCTTCGTGTTCAAATAAGATTAATAATGACTTGAAGCCTGACACTTGAAATTTTCAGAACCCTGCAAATTTAATAAATTCCACGAAGGCTCTTCTTGCAGAAGATGAGATTGCTTATCAAAGTTCTTGAATTCATGATTCACGAAATAAATCTCGTACATCTACCAACAAGTATTTTAAAACTTAGAAAGCTTAGAAAGAGCTTAGTAATTTGAAAAGTGTCATTCAGGAGCATTCTAATCATGTTCTTGGAGATTTTGATGGAGTATTTGAAGAGTAGTTTGATTTTGCAAACTACTCCTCAAATATCCATTTTCTCAAAAACAAGCTGAGAGGTTTTATATTGTAGAAATAAAACTGTTATTACTAATTATAAAACTACTACTAAGTAATAGTTATACTATAGTAATAACTATTATTTAGTTATTACTATTTGCTGGTAAATCTTCATGTGAATAATACCATTTCTGCATCAATGCAGTCACAGAACCTGTGACAAAGATATTTAGATACGGAGCGGCGATCATTCCTTGGCAAACAAAAATCAATTTTCTTCGAAATGGCCTAAGTCTCTAATGTCAGAAGTATGGTAGAAGGCACCACATTTTTTGTAAATGAAGATTCACTGAGAATAGATATGAATCTTTGACGACATAACCCCTATATTGCTATGTCTAAGAATGATATTCTAGATCTCACAAAAAATGTATTCTTTCATGCAATATAAACAATTAACGGCTCATGGATGCTAAAACTAATCTCAGCAAGACGGTTCACAGAAAGTGTTCCAAAAAACTACTGGCCCAGTTGCAGCAGCCTCGTAGTAGAGAGTTCTTCAACCGATATTTCATTAAGGCTTCTTGCATTTATTAACACGTATTGATCATCTACACATGTCGTAGCAACTGAGAGATCTTGAATGGCATTTTTTGCGATGCTGCTTATAATTTGCAATTTCCGTACATGGATGTCCTATTCTGGATCATGCCATGGATCCTCTTATCCATCTAATGATGTTTGCTTGAAACTGGTCAATCATATTATCTTTTTACAAAGAATCATATTGTTGTCGGACGGAAGTCTCATATAAGAAAATCGGTCAGTTTCATATTTTCTTAAAATGTTACTTTTCAAATTTTTAAATGCATCAAATACAACGCAAGGGCTTACATAGCACTACTCATTCTCATTTTATATGACAACATTAAAAAAATAAATATTAGTGATAGCTATTTTAAATTATTGCGAAAAATGGACCTGTAGCTTAATGCCTAGAATAAAGTGTATATAAATGAGCGTTTATTAAATTGTAGATGCACTGCTTTTAAATATTCACTTTTTAAAAATAAAGTATTAAATTAAATTTTAAGATTTAATATTTCATTAGAAATTTTGAATATAAAAGATTATGCAACTTAAAGCTTTCTAGCTGTGAATTTTTTCCAGAAGTTAATCAATTAAATGGATGATATTTTAACTATCGGTTTTAAGTTATAAATGTTGGAAAAGAGAATTTTTTATTAAATTAAATTGCTTTAAGAAATTCCTTTCGACATTATTACAGACAGAATCTATTTTTTTATTATATTCATTTATAACCACCGGTTTCCCTAAGGTTTCACTACTAATTCTGTTTTTAATCGCAAATCACATATCTCTCATATTGCATTAAAACAATCGAAGATGATAATGTATCATCATTTTATTGAAAATTCTTCTAAAGAGAGAAGTGTTCAATATTGAATTAGATAAATTAACGCTTCTTGAAGCAAATATATTTTTATGCATAACTATTCGGGTTTAATAAATAAGCTTATTCCTCAATATATGTTGCATATTTCAAACAACTTCTGATAAAACACACAAATAGTACTATTTGTGAGAAACATCACCTGAAAATATTCGAAAGATGCCCCAAAACAAAAGTCGTTAATGTACTTTTGTCACCATTTATACTTATATCTGGCATTCTATACTTACCACATATCTTTCCGATTTGTTTCTGTCCATTTCTTTAGGAATAAGAGTGTGTGAAGATTATATCGGACATAATCCCTTTATCGAACGTGTTTTGCTTTTCAACCGCTGAATAAAATAATTTTTATATCGACTTTCGGGTTGTTGAAATGCTTTCTGGAGTTAAATCAGAGATTTCTATTTCTTCTACATACAAACACCTATTAATTAGAATTTTCTATACAGAATTAAGCATGGAATAATTCTAAAGTTATTTGTTGAAGGTAAGTTTATATCCAGACGTATTTGGTTTGGTTTAGTTAGATTAACGCCCCATTTTAAAGCAACACTAGGGATATTTTGGGACTGGCTTCGTGTTTCTGAAACACCATCAGATGACGAGGACGACCCCTGAGCTGGCAACCTCTCACCAAATTTCCACACCACATGAGCTGCAGGACGTTTGGCGCGGACGGATTTAGCGTGCACCAAACCCTCTTACATGGCGGTTCTTCGGTGGAATCGGGTCTCGAGACTAAAACCCTCAGCTTCCGGAGTCGAGACCTTACCAACAGGCCGCCGCGACCCATCATAGAATTAGAATTTTCTAAATATAATTAAATATGGAATAATTCTATAGTTATGTGTTGATAAAAGTTTTATATTCAGATGCATTTGGGGAAAGTCTGGAATCGTAAAGAAAAATAAGATGATGAAACTACATAAAATATGGAAAAGGCTATAAAACTTCAAAGGATGCTGTATTTTTTAAAATTACGATTTCTGTCTTTGAAATGCAGGTGCATATAAAATGTAATATTCACAATTATTCCAGTGTCAGTGTTTTACTCTGCTGGTAATATGTTGATTCAGTTACTTCATTTAAATTCTTCTTAAATGTTTATTGACGCATCTGTTTCTAAAGTTTCTATTGACGCATTTCTTTCTAGTTTTTATTCGCAAATTATGTTAAAAACAAAATAACATATTCAGAATTTCATGGTAACTTAGTGTTGGTCAAGAAATAACTTCTGAGACGAATATAGGCAACAGTTGCAAAATGTTATCTACAATTATTTAAAAAATAGTTTAATTAATTAATTCTGTACAAAAATTCATATGAAAAAATGTCTTATCATGGACTAGAATGTAGTATTTAAAAAATAAAATGAATATTTGATTATTTAATGCTTTTGCAGCAATCATTAATGTGTTGAAAAGATTATGAATAAGCCCTCCTAAAATACAAATTTGAAAATTTTATTATTATTTTTATGATAGCGTTTTTTTTTCATTCGTGAATTTACCCATTCGCGTCATTAATTTTAAAGAATTACGATTGCAGTGATTTTAGTGCGTAACCAACAATTCATTCCAAACGCATAATATTTTTTATCTCATTGTTTCGAATCAGGGAAAATAATTCAGGAAATGTGTTTAATATAAAAGTTATTAAAAAAGAAAATACATATTGATTTGAAACTGTCATAAGCGTACGAATCCAATTTGTACTTAGTACGGGTGAAATGTGTCCTCATTTATATACGAATTCATATAAATAAAATTAAAATATATATATATATATATATATATATATATACTTAATAAAAATATTAGGATGTAGAGTGCAATTTTAAAAGAGTTGCAGTAGGGTGTAAATTTAAAAAAAAGCCTTTTTTTATTTTAATCAAAAATTACTATAAGTTGAAGTAACATTATATTAAAATCTTTTCTGTTTTTTAAAGTTAAATCTACTATATGACCATTATTAAGAATACATACCACATATGCTTACCGGGTAACAAGAAATCGTAGAAAAAAGAAATTAGAAGTACTCTATGTATGCTGCTTGTATGTATTTAAAACGAGAAATTCCTACGTTTCGTTCATTCAGGATTTGTTTGGAAGTTGGGGAAAAAAAGCTGTTTGTGCAACCTATAAATCTAATTATAAATGCTATTAATTAATGCTTTTAATCTTTGAGTTAAAGCAGAACTACTTTTACTTTTAAAATGTAGTGTCAAGCGAAGAAATTAATTAAAATGACACTAATTAGAGTCAGAGCAACCCATAAAACATGCAGCAAACAGAGTAAGAAATGTCAGAATTTCTTGTGTCCTGCCGTTTGTCTATAGAAAAGATTCATCTCTATGAATCTTCCTCGTAATATTTCTATTTTAGTGCACTCTTTGTTTAAAAATATTTATATTTTCATGCTTATTACAGAGTAATAATTACAAAAACGCCTAATCATGATCAAATTGCAGGTTCATTCTTTCCATCAATTTTCGATTCCTTTAAACTTTTAAGCTTATGTTTTCATTCATATTAAAATTTTAAACAAGCCTAACATGTGATAAATATTATATATGTTTTAGCTCCTTTATATTTTTACCGAAGAAAAAAAATATTAAAAACATACACCTTACGGCATAAAATTGCCTCAAAACTAGTGAAGGCAAAATATCACGTAAGCGGCTAGATCTTTTGCTTCTTTTTTGTCCTAATTTATTGGATGAGGATGAATCAATGAACTGATTTATAGTTACTTCCGTTTATTATTCGTATTGTCTTTCTGTTAGCAATAAGACAAAATCTTTAGCATTACTCTACTGTCATTTTTATCTATTCACATTTTTATCTTTTGTACTTAACATGGTCTAGTCCTTCCATTGCAAAAAAAAAAGAAAAAAAACATTAGAACTATTTTTATGAGGAATATTTTTTGCTATTTAATTATCAGAAAATGGCGATTCCGTAAAATATGAACACAGAACAAGAATCAATAAATATATTATATCATAATCTGGATTGTAAGCGAATGATGATGAGGATTGTAAGTTGATCTGGATTGTAAGTTGATCTGGATTGTAAGTTGAAATCTGGATTATAAGTTGATAAATCCCTTGTATGATGCTGAATGAACTATCTAATAACTTTGCTAGGAAGAAGGATTGAAATAAACTTCTCAATATTGTATGTCAAATCAAATTTATGTTCAGTCTTTTGAATAGTGGTGAAGTGAAATTTCAATTTGAATTTTTATTTCAAGATGTAAAAAAAGAAATAAGAAATAACATAATATTAGAAAATTTTACATCAAAAGAGTACTTTAATAATTTTTTCGTTAGTCCATGTTTTTAGTTTATGTTTGTTATTTGACAATGGTTTGAAATTTCAAGGTCGGTACTAAAATAATTCTCGTATTGCTTTGCAATGGGATGCAACTAAACTAAACTTGATAACCAATACTATAAATTGTATGCATGTATATCATAAATGTCAAATATTCGACTACTAATTTCATTGATTTTTTATTTTAAGCAGTTTCAGTAATATGTTGTATGAAAGGAAAACTCTGTTACAGGTTACGAATATTTCATATTATCAATTACAAATAGTGTTTGAGTTTGTTCAAAGACATGTTATATTCCTTGATTACATATCTAAGCAGGCCTTACATGTTATGAAATTAAAAAAAAGTATATATGTAATTTATAAAATATCCTTACGAAGTTTAAATTTCATAATAAATCAGTGTTGATATAGAGGTACAGTTTGATGTAAAAGCGCTGTTAGGTAGGAGAGTATAAAAAAATTCAAATTTCCTGATAGATGGCGCTCTGACATTCATGCATCTTCTGGAGTTGCACAAATGATTATTTATTTAATTAATGACCATTCAGTTTCTGATATTTAGAACATTGCTTCCAAAAAAATGTTGCTTAAAAATAAGGAAATCAAAAACAGAAAACCGTTATTTTTTATTTCATCATATTCCTGTGTTTCATATACGTTTCAGTAATTATTAAGGAAGTGTAATTTTCTATAAAATGATTTATTTAAAATCATAGAAAAGTTGGCATTTACATTATTGCATAAGAAATATTTTTTCTAGAGCTTAGACAATATGATTTCAAACCCTAAAAGGTGAGAGAAATGAACATTTAAAACAACTTAGCAATTAGTTTTATGACTCCATCATTTACTAAATGCCATTAATAATTTTATTTTTAAGTAATATTATTTACTTTTTATTTCGAAACTTAAAGAATGCTACTTAAATCTTCAATGTTGTAATAGCAAAGAGAGAAGAAGATATATTCTCACTTCAAATCATTATGTAAATTATTCAATTTTTTTCGAGTTTCACATTTATCAATTATAAATGCTCTAAATTTTAAATAATTTCTTGTAAAAAGGTTTCTGCAGTAATTGTAAAAGAATTCAGTGCACAACAAAGATGAAAAATATTGATTGATTATCCAGACCAGACAGGTAATTAGCAACGCAAATATGTTAAGTCTCTTAATCATAATAGGAGTTATTTTCGTAACTTCCGCTTCTTATTTTCAAGCAATAAAATAATATTGGAATAAAAAATATATTTTCTCATTAAGTACATTTTTCACACTTATTTTAGCTACCATATTTAAATTACTACTAAGGCCCTACTAATTGATGTTAATATGAAATATTTTTCAAAATAATTGATTTAGCATAATTGAGACAATTGCTTGCATACAAAACACACAACTTATTGTAAATTTTTCAAAATAGATCCTTTGACACAAAACTGTATGTATTAGTTTTGCAGATTATATTTTCTATTATTAATTCAGAAGATAGCTTCTGTATAAGAAAGAACCGTTCTATCTTCTTAATTACAAACAATCATTTGTTGAGATAAATTCTTATCTATACAAATGATCTGTTTGTCACGTTTTGCTAACAGATAATCTATCAAAAAGGGAACATATCATTCGGTATATAATTATAGACTGAATTTAGCTCGCCAAGTCTAGCACGAAGAAATGATTTCTAAAATTATTTAAAACTTCATAATTATTTTAATTTTTAAAGATATAATTTTGTTTATTTAATAACAAAATACAAATTAATCAAAATATGTTCAACTTCTGTAATAAATTTTGAAATATGACATGACTGGAAGTTTCATAATTATTTCTAAGTACAATAATTTGCAGCCAGACATCTTTATACAGCCACAACAGATTAATTAATGCGTATAAATCTCTTTTTCCTTAGAATTCTTTAATCAAATTGCAAAATCTTGTGACATTTGAATACTTCATTTTTAGGTCTTGTATAGTGTAATTAAACTTATTCTTATATCTAATTTGATTTTTTACAAAACTATTGAATTTTCTGTTTTTAGAAATCGAATAGTTTGAATATTCTTGAGTTAAGTTTGAGTACATTTGAGTTTGAACTGGACGAACGACTGGACCGCTTTACATCGATGAACGCTATCACATTACTGAATACAATTTTCATGGCGGGTAACAGATAGCTTTATAATGGCTGCTGAGTGATGACGCGAGTTCATAAATAAACACCATGCATAGTTCTAAGCAGAAACAATGTTTAATATATATATATATATATATATATATA
>JAPMOR010031732.1:0-10278 GCA_026543865.1 Argiope aurantia | reverse complement strand
GTTAAGTTAAAGATACAAGATTTGTTGACAAATCGAAAAATCATTTAAAATGAAGCTTAACACAAAAATTTGCAGATAATTTTTCTTTGTTTCTTTAAATGTTTATACAAAACTTCATTATCACCAAGCAAAGTTTGACATTGACAAATCAAATAACATAAATGAATAAATGAATGATCTTTAAATTTTTCCTAAAATAATATAAATAACACAGAAACAATGATTTATTTTGAAATGTTTTTGCAAACGAATTAAATCGCGCTTTCCAAATCCATTATAAATTTATAATATGTAATCATTTCTCTGGATAGTTGAAAAAAATCGATATTTCTTGATAGTCTAATAAAATGATGCTAATAGCTTAAGACTATTTATCTATTTAGAATCAATGTTTTGCAAATATATTTAACCGTTTTATCTAATACCATTATTAATATATACTATTTGGTTATTGTAAATTAACTCGATTGTTGACTTGTTTCTGGAAATGCTGATATAATTTAATTTGAACTGGATCTTTCAAAAATAGTTTGGTATTTATGGTCTTAATTTATATGATAGGTTAAAATAATTTGATATTGGAAGACTCAAGCTCTAGGACTCAAGACTTTAAAAATATTATTAGACAGATCTTGAAACTTTCCTGAAGTCTTGGGAATAAATATAAAGGTTTCATCTGTTTGGAATTGTATTTTTGAAAATATATTTACTACCCTTTCTGAAACCACTATTTATTTTTAATATTCAATTATTGTAAACTAAACGACTTCAGCAAGTACCTTATTTCCTTACTTTTGAATTGTACTTCTTTGCATAATTTGGTATTTACTATTCTCTAAATAAAATTATTATAAATTTATTTTTTAATTAAAGCTCTCAAACGTTTTCATTTAAAGTTAGTTAAAGTTATTAGTTTAATTAAGTTTGGAGTTTAAATTTATTAAATTCCAAGTTGTGTTAGACAGTTACTTAGAGTTTTTTTTTCATTTTAACAATAAAAAATATAATTTTAAATAGCGCATAAAAATATTTTAACTATTCAATAACATTTAGAAAAATATTACCTGACAAATTGGTATAAATAAACATATATATTTTAAATTTTAGGTGGTTTTCGAATGCTATTGATAGAAATTTTTAAATTTTAACAAATTCAAATTCAAATTGTTACTTCAAAATAATAAAAAAAAATACTACAAGCTGCATTTTTCTTCTCTCCTAAGTATACATTATTTCTATATTCTATCTATGATCCATTCATACATGCCGAATACATAAAATTATAAAAATTAGTATTTAAGCAAAGAATTCAAGGAGTTTTAAAATCTATAATAGAACAGAATTTATAAAATGTGTTTGCAAAAATTTACTAACTGCATCTTAGGTTGAAATGATTGCAACGAAACTTCTCAAATAAGAAATATAAAATTTAAAAAAAAATGAGCAGTTGTAAAAGTTGTAATTAATAAAATGTAAAAAAAAATCTTTTTTACATAGAAATTTTTAAAAAAATGCGCAGTTGTAAGTTCAATCGATGCGGATTCTGAAGATTAATAGCCATTCCAAAATCCATGTATTGATGCATTTATAAAAAAAACATGCAAATTCGTGAGAAGATAAAAGGCTTTATTATATTTTGGAGTTATATACTTTCAGCTTTTCCAAACTGAATTAGAATAGAATGTTGTTTTGTAGATACAATTACTTATATCACCCCATCTAAGTAAGAATTTCAATAAGTACCATATTTTATGGTACTATTATGCTGGAAGAAACTTATTTGAAACAAATAAAAAGCAACTACAGAAACAGCATTTCTTGAATTATTTCATCAACATAAGCTGTATTTCATGACCACCTAACTCTATCTTTGTTTCATAGTGAAGAAAAAAAAATTCCAACAATAAATGGATGTGATTTTTATCTCTTAATGTTTAACACATAAGCGAAATTTTGTGCTGTCATAATCTTATCCTGTAATCTGTTTTAATTAAACTACTTTGGTACATTGAAACTGCTGTGTTTTCGACGCAAATGGACATCGGAGGAAAGAGATTAACTAATTTCCGTTTGAAGGTGAAACAAAAGCAATCCAATTAAGCATCGAGTTTCTCTCCACGGACCTCATGTTGCCCTTAAAGACGCCATCTTAAATCATTGAGATACCAGACAGAGTGTTAGAAAAAAGAGTTACAATGGAAAAAAGAAAAGTGGCATTAGGAAAGAAGAACAACACTGAAAATCAGCAAAATTGATAAAGGTTGGACTAAGCTTTCTTGTACATTTCGGGATTTTTTTAAAAATATGACACTGTTATGAATTTAAAAGAAGAAATTATTTTTGCCATTTATTCTTTCGAACACTCTATACATTTTATTTATTTCAGATTATTCAAAAAAAATTAAAATTGCAACTTTTCATCAGTTTTGATTTTTTTTAGATAAATTTAAACGTCACTTTATTCTCTTGAAATAAGGCAATATAAAAGACAAAGGCTCCTTTTTATCTGAGTTAATATTTTTAAATTTATTTCATTCCTTAGAAGAAAATATTGAAATATAGCATACTGTAGTAGCGACCGACAATGCAAAATTTATCTCAAAATGAGTAATAATAAGATAACAAATAGTACAAAAAATAGAAAGATGACTGTTTTAAAGTTTAAAAAATATTACTGAAAATCTTTGATATCTTTTTAGGCGAATTCCAATACATTATATCAGTTAGAGAAAGCTTAAAATTTATTTTCTGAATTTAAATCATAATAATTATCGTTTGTAATTATTCATGTTTCATTTAAATGCAGAGTATATTGATTTATCATACAAATTAAGAATTTATCGTTTGAATTTTCAGTTATTTAGTTGGTGAAATATCGTCTGCATTTTATAATTAATATTAGAATTCAAATCTTATTTGTTGCACTTTTAAATGTTTCAATTGTATTTATTAAAACAAAAGCAAATGTAGCAATTTTTAACTTTTTTTTGTTGAATCTTATCTTTTTTTAATAAAATATTTACTTACCAATGCATCAAACATCATAAAAGAAGACTACCGGATCAACAAAAGCTCCGGATCAACAAATATTTTTCTTTTTATTGAAGTTTATCTACATCTATACCAAATTGGATTGACGCTACATGAGATACAGTAATGGAATTGTAGTATTAAGATATATTTATTCATTAAATATAGAAAAGAATGCATAAAATCATTCTACATATAATCATTTCACAAATACAATTCAAAATTTGAGAAGCATTTCTTTGTATAGCAAAATATAAATTAAATCATTCCGGAAGTGTTTAATCATAACTAAAAAGCCTGGTAACCAAAAAATGAACTCATAAAAAAATTATTGGAATTGATAATTGAATAAGAGATATTTCTCTTTTATGTATATTGTTACGAAGAAAGTGCAATATTAGAAAAAATATGATTTATTTTGAATGCTGACATTGAAACTAAATAAATACGCTCACACTTTCTCTACAAATGTAAAGATAATAATCAAATACATTATATAATTAACTATGGTCGTTAATATAACTAAACTAAACATGGAATATTCCGACTGTTAAGTTATGTTTTCATAGTGACAAATAAATTAGGGAATGAAATTTGCGAAGTTACTGTTCAATTATTAAAGATGGGGTAGGGAGGGGCGCTCTTTGAAAGGCGTATTTTGCTATATATTTGCTAATTATACTTTGTTTATTTTGCTATTTGAGAAGCAAGTATCCATTAATGGCATACGAAAGAGTCGAAGGCTTTCACGCGAAATAAAAATTGTCAAAATTATACCATTTGTTATGACCAAGGACTTTTTTCAGGATTTGAGAATAATTTCAATCATATAAATTATATTAATAATCATATAAATCATATAAATTATATAAATTACTCGTAGGAGTTTTGTGAAGTTACCAGGAATTAAGTAAAAATTGCTCTTATATTTGTTCAGAAATTTATATTGATAATAACATTATATGATTTTAATAAACAATGAATAAGAGGTTTGAGGACTTTTTTTGAAATTTTTATACAGTCTAGAGACAGTGGGAAAGAACTAAGGTCATAACCATTTTTATTTCAAGAAATACACATAAAATATATTAAAAAACTGCATCAAATTATGTTTCTTATGTTTGTGCAATATATTCGCACTGAAATAATGAGACATGTGCATGATATCTGCCAGACAATTAAATACCTGTAGGAGATATATGGAAACCATTTATAATATTGAATATATTGTTGTGTCGGTCCAATAGGAAATTGAGAAAGCAACACTACTTGCCATAGGTATAATTAAAAATTCGTTCCTGCATTCTCTATAAAGTCCATCTAAAGTGTAAAATAAATTGATGATAATCAAACCAAAGAATAACCATAGAGACATTCAGGTTTGGAGAAAACTCTGAGAAAAATTCAATGGAAAGTTGAAAATTTTATATTGTTGAAATTTAACATGGAAAATAAGACGAATCTGCAAAAATTTATGAATGCTAGAATGAAATAAGATATCAATGAAGTAAATAATTTGAGCTCCAGTTCTGTAATGAAATATATTGCTGTAAAATAAGCTCAAAGCGTTTTTTTTATAAAATGATTTAAAAATTATAAAATAACGCATGGTAAAAACATTGATACCATTTAACAGATAATATGGATCGGGATAGCCTGGTTGGTATTGCGTTGGATTCGCATCCCTTGGGTTGTGAATTCTAATCCCGCCGGCGGAAGACTCCCCGTGTATGAGGTGGCTGGTGCAAGTATAAATCTGTCGTGGCCACAATGTCCTCCATGTCGAGAAAATACCACCTGGGATACTGGATCAGAGGTGATCGTTCTCTGATTAGAATGAATGATTAAATTATGGTCTGTAGATGAGTGAATGCAAAGCGTAAATGAAGCCTGCCCCGTAGAAAGGGCTGTGACGCATGAGTAGCTAAGATGTTCTCTTGGCCCTAGATGGCGCTACTGAAACAAGGGACGCTCTCTCGGTTTAAAATCGCTGACTTCGTCAGTGGGCTTGTCTAGGGTAAGTGACATTAGAAACAATTACAACAACCAAAGATAATATTTTGAATATCATGATAGTCAATTAAAAATCATTTTTACTAAGATAGTTTCATAAGTTATCGTGAACAAACGTTATGATTTCGCTTCATTTTATATAATTAAAATGCTAATACATAGGAGAAACCTAGTTGGCACCCGGGGCAAGTAGGCACTTTGCTAATAACGCAGGTAAAAAATCTCTAGATGTCAGTAGGAACAGGAACATATTAATCAGGAAGTATGACTTCATAAGCTCAGAAGTTTTCAGTCAGTTGCATTCGGTTCTACAGACACTAGAAGTCAATTTGCTTTTTTTTTTTACTTCCAAAAGTAAGTATTACTACTCAATTGATTTTCTTCTAGATTATTTAATATTAGCAATGAAAATTCTCGCATGTTACATTTAGTATTTTTATATTCATGAACGTATTTGTGAGAAAGCATCTTCTAATTAATTTAATATTTCTGAATCAAAATCAAAATGGCGTGACGGGGCATGCTGGCACCAATTCAGGCGGGACACGTTGGCATCGGTGGGGCAAGTTGGCCTTGCGTTTTTAATGATTCCGATTATTTATTTGTCTAATTTTTCTTTTCAGAGTCATTGTTAGAAACAGAAAGAGGACAACAAATTGAGCTTCGAGCTCCGGGTCGTTATTGTGAAAGCAGTAAAAGTGATATTGCATAAAGAATTATCGTATACAAAGGCTGCTGAAAAGTATGGGGTACCTTTGCGTTCCCTAAAACGCTACTGCCAAAAAACTTCAAAAGCAGGGGTGCACGTATTTTCCTTTGTATTTCAACCATCTGCCAACACGAAAACTTTTCAGCATTCAGGAGGAAGCAGATTTCGCATAATATCTAAAAAGAGCCTCAGATGTTCAGATGTTTATTTTGGTCTTAGTCCGAAAGAAGTACAGAAATTTGCGTACCAGTTTGCTATTTCATTAAAACGGAAAGTGTCTGGTTCATGGGAAAAAAATAAACAACGAGGCGAGGACTGGTTCAGCTTATTTTTAAAAAGGAACTCTCTATCCATCAGAAGGCCAAAAGCAACGAGTCTCAGCCTGGCGACTCCTTTAATAAAACAAACGTTGCCACATTTTTTAAACTTTTGGCGCAGTGTTACGACAAGTAGAATTTCGTACCTGCTGATATATGGAATACATATGAGACAAGGATCTCAATTGTTCAAAAAAACCCGACAGGATGGTAGCTCGGAAGGGATTTAAACATATTAGCAAAATGACATCTGCAGAAAGAGGAACTCTTTTCACGTTGTCTGTTGTTGTATCTGCTATAGGAAACAACATTCCTTCTCTCTTTATTTTTCCATGTGCGAATTTCAGAGATCCCTTCCTCAATGAAGCAATTACAGGCATCAGTGGATGTGGCAATCCCTCAGGATGAATGAAGGAAGAACATTTTATGCACTTTTCTGAACATTTCATTATGTGCGCGAAGTCGACAAACGAAAAAACCTACACAACTGCTACTGGACAATCATGACTCATATTTTTTCAGTACTCAATTATTTGAAAGCGAACTTTGTGGCGCTGAGTTTTCACCTCACTTCAGCCATAAGCTGCAACCTCTGGATTGCAGTGTGTATGGGCCGCTGAAGAAATATGCTAACAGAGCATGTGATTCTTGGCATAGAAACAATCCTGGAAAAACAATGAAGATTTACGATATTCCAGGTATCATAGCGCCTATTCTCCCACTGGCTACCACTGAGAGCAATATAATAGCTGACTTTGCAGCGACCTGAATAAGTCCAGATGAATCCAGACATATTTCCTGATTCATAATTTCTTCCCAGTTACGTTGCAAACCGTCCTCATGTCATATCTAATATATCTCACAGTGATTCTTCAGCTTTAGATTGCATTTGTTTTAATCTGATGCCTACTGATCCCGATGAAATTTCCGAAGCAGAGCATAAAAGAAATGGCACTCAACTACTGCAAGCTTTATCATCCCCAGATCCCGAAGTTATGATACCACATACTGTTTCACTTTTGGAAGAACCATGGCCATTACCAAAGGCTGGCACAAGACAAGGACCAAGGAAAGGGCGAAGGAAGAGTCAGGATGCTATTGTGACAGATACCCCGGTGAAGGACACACTTCAGGCAGTAAAACACGCTGTTAAGATAAAACAAATTAAAATAAGTGTGAAAATAAAGACTAATGAACTACACAATTAAAATGAAGAAATAAAGACCAAATATAGGAAAGTGGCCAAAGACTAAATCAGAGAAAGAAAACTAATGAAATCATTGGAGCGACAAAGAGACAAAAACATTTTTGCAATGTTAAGTCCATTTGAGTTAGTTGTACCTTGGCTAAATGTTCCTAAATCTGAAAAAAGTGTGCAATTTGTAGATAAATTTAATTATTTAAACTTTAATTCAGTAAAAGTTCCTAGTTAAAATATATATTTCTATTTTCTTTTTATATAAATACCTACAGTATTATAAGGAAAAATATCTATATATAATGCCAACCTGCCCCGCGTATGGTACCAACGTGCCCCGGGGGACAAGTTGACACCGTGATTTACCCCTCATCTTATTTTCAATAGTCGAAAACTTGAAAGAAAGAGTTTAAAACATCATTTATCATCGGTAATTCAACTTTCATATAATAATTGTTTTTTAAATACATAAATGTATAGAAAAAATTTTCTGTACATTTATAATGGATTTTCTTGTATTCGTCCAAAACATATATGAATACAGAATATTTAATATTAGTAATTTTAAATTCAGTATTTCCCAAATATTCAAAATTTGTATCCATATACTGTCGAAACATTATAAAATGTTTTAATTTTACTAGAACGATAAACATTTAAACTGTTTCAATCTAAAATATCGTTGATAAAATCGATATCCCATTTCCACATTTCATACATGACGAATCACAATAGTTTTATTCAGACAGCAATTTATTTATCATAAGTATTTATTTATAGTTTATTTATCATTATTCATAAACAATATTTATTTTATACACATATTTAAGAGAATGATAAATTAATTCTTATACAGATAATGTAAACAGTTTTGAATGTCTAGTTTGTTGGCTGCAAACTGTGTTTAAATGAACTATCGACGCGTATATAATTTCGTGACCAATAAAGTTAGCAAACATCCCACAGTATAATAGTGATAAATATTTACTGCTCGAAAGGCTATAATGCATTTGATATCCAGAATTGAGAATGCCTTTACGGACAAACTACTGGGCTGAACTAATTTGAATAAGTTGCTTAGGGAGGTTTCGGATCATGGGTACATGCCATGGCAAAATTCGATTGCGATTATAAGTCAGAAAGCTAATACTGTTAAAATTCGGCATACAGCTCCCTTCTCATTAGATATCCATCGAGGAGCAAACTAGACGATTTTCATCCTGGGGCGGCACGTGGACAGAAATTCATTAATTTTCAGCTTGAAATTCAGTTGCCATTCTGAAATACTAGTGTAATGGAGTATTGCACTAACTTCTTATTTCTGCAAGTGAAATACATTCACCAATTGAATTTTGGGGTCATTTAAATACCGGTTTGTGATCTGCGTGTGTGTGTGTGTTTGCATAAATTATGATATTTTAAGTTTTGTAATCAGTTTTTTTAAATTAAATTAAATTTGATACTGAAATACATAGTTGGCCTTATTTGATTCTTCCAATTCTAAACCGAACTACCAGCTAGTTAGATATTTGCTTTTTGTTTTAGAATTTATGAAAAAAATCTACATTTTAATGAATGGAAATATGATTGGCAAAAATGGCACCAATTTGATAAAGTGTGATATTGTATTAAATTCATGCTCACTTGAAGTATATTAATCAATTGGACATATTTAACTTTGAAATCAATTTACAATAATTTATTTGCTGATTATACTGTTTCTTTAAATATATTATATAATGTTAAATGTCAGATGTCAGGCATCAGGCAATTTATCCATGTGACCATAACATCACATATATTGTTTCGGAAAAATCCGGTGAGTGCATGGTCATAAGTCCAGTAAAATGTAAAGATGCGTTATTCTACATAAACAAAAATACGGAATATAAGTACAAAATAGTGATAAATCATATACAAAGCAGAACATTCAAGCAGCAAATATGTATCAAATAACTAACAGCTCGAAGTGCTGAAAGACAATTCGCTGGAGGTCGTAATTCTAAAGACAGACTTCAACAATTAGTCACTTTAGACATCTCAAATATTATTATTCTCTATTGGCTGATTCTCGTTAGAATAGCTTCCAATTTTCATTGGTCTAAGACAGATCATAGAATATTCTGGAACAAACTCGAGTCGTTATGTAGCTGTCAGTAGGATTCTTGATTCTCTTGGATCATTCAGTTTTATCATCAAAGTCACCAGATTGGTTGACTTCTCGCCAACTGGTGTCATCTAAGCAAAATCTTAAATTGTATAACTGAGGGCATTTGATGGCTAAAACTTTTAAATTTTTATCAACTTTGGGTCAATTTCTCGTTTTTCAAAACGATAATATTGGCTAGGTTAATATTGCACCTTGATGTAGTCTAAGGAAAGAAAAATATTTTAACTTTTGAGAGATTAGAATAATCAATTGTCTGATTAAATGAATTAGAAATGCGACTAGGAAAGAAACAGTAATAATATAAGGATGTTAAAGTTAAGCATTTTCCACCCATGCATTTTTAAATCAACACCATATTTTTTTCAAATTGCTGCTAAAAATTTTTAAATTTTAAACAAAATAGGCAAAAATAATCAACTGAAAGAATTTTTACACTATCAATAAAATTTAAATTTCTAATTTAAATAAATCAAGAGTACAACTAGAGAAAAACAGACAAATAAATAGGAAGGTGTTATAATATTTACGGTTTGCAATTGAAATAATTATAAATAGTTTTTTACGATTAATGTATTTATTATAATTGGTTTTCGTATTAAGCCAACTAAATATATATTTTAATTTGATGACAGATGTGTGTAGGTATGTATATTTCTTTTATAATCGTTATTTTGGTCAATAAATGTTTTCTTTTAAATCTCCAACTTGCAATCACTTACTTTCAATTGTATGATTATAATTATCCATAATGCATGTGCTAATGATTATAATTACTTAAATTCTGTCTAATTTCCAAAAAAATGTTTTTGAATGTTGAAGGAATAAATTGATAAGTGAAATA
>JAPMOR010031731.1:0-16512 GCA_026543865.1 Argiope aurantia | reverse complement strand
ATAAATAAATAATAAAAATATATGCAATACAGCCAATCTTTTATTTAAAATGTTAAGATCTTTCATGTCTATAATACTCGTATATTATCAAATTGACTAACAAACGAAAAAGCACGGTTTGGCACCACATTCATAAAAATCACTCCAAATTCATTACCCCCCCCTTCCCTGCACAGTGTTACTGTCTTCAAAATAATAGAAGAGGAACAATTAAAATTTTCATGGTATTTAGCAACAAAGAACCTAAAAGCGTTTTTAAATTATCACATCATAAACTCATTTTTCACTTTCGATTTTTTTCAGAAATGCGCGTAATTGCATTTAAAAAATCGAGACAGTTAGCAATCATGCGTATCTCATTCCAATGGAGTGCGTAATCAGTTGTATTCTTCAGCGACAGTAAAGGATTAGTTCTATTAACTAATTGCTTATTTCCTTGAGTTCTAATAAACGAAGGCAAAACGCTCTTACACAATGCTCATTGTCTTTCAGAAGATAAAAGAGCGGCGAATAGAATTGAGGTGAACTGCACTCATTGGGACGACAAGGTTGTTAATCGTCCAAGTGCACCAAATTAAGCCATATTTCGAGGAACCGTTTTGTTTCTTTTTGGATTATTTTCAGTTGCGAAAAGGGAAATACCTCAACTTTTAGAAGGACGACGTATTTAGTTAGGTATTCAGAAACTTATGCAATATATATTGCCGTACTTAAAAAAATAAATATTGAAATCAGTTCTTGCCAGTGATACACATCGAAATTCTGCAGACGTGCTTTTTTATTGATCTCCTATTAATTATTGGTACATATCTGTATTACAGTGTTTAAATAGAGCATACAAGACGCGTTTTTTGATTGAAAGAAAGATAAAGTTCGTTGTGTTTAGATATATTTGTGCAATATAAGATGGATTTAAAATAATATCTTATCTGATTTTTGGTTAGGATAAGGTTTTGTTAATAGCTTATTACAAGTTTAACAAGAATGTTTTTTGTTATGAAAACATATTTCTTCTAATACATATACGCAATAACCTAAAAATCTATCTTAGTTTTGAAATTAAGTTATTTCAATAGTTCTAACTCAATTCGTCATTTTGTCTTTACAATGAATGTATATTTTATTTTTAAAATGAAAGATTAAACATACTTAGTTGCCTTTTTTTTTTGAAAATTGCTTTGATCCAACAAGTACCGCCAATCACATATGTAAAATTCAGAATACACGATTTTAGAAAAAAATATTAAACATTTTATAAAAATAAATTATTATAAACATTTATAATAATTTATGTAGTTTAAGTTTATAAACATTTTCATAGCAATTATAATTGCAATTGGGTTAATTTGGATAATATAAATAATAGTTAATAAACTTAATTATTTATAAAATTTTTTATATGAAAGGACACATTTTTTTTTCTGTAATAGAGTTCCAATTGCACAATTGCAATTGCCTTTTTAGTTGTATTAAAAATGAAATTTCCACGTTTTTTTCCACAAATGTTTTATTAAAAAATTTGAAAATTACGTGTATTAAAATTAAATCATTGATTTTAATGCAGAAAATATAAATTAAGCAGAAAGCAGAAGCAGAAAATATAAATTAAGTTAGGCAAAATAATTGAATTGTTCGAATTTTTTTTCATTATTAATTATGATTTATTTTTTTATTACTTTTGGTATGAATTATTAAACTTGGAAGAACTTATTTGATAAATTATTCCCAACTCTTCAACTGAAAACTTTTGTGTTACTATTTCACAATTGAACATATGCATTATATAAAAAGTCTAACATAAAATTTCCAATAGTTTTAATTTATTTGTAAGTCTATATATATATTTTAGATGATTGAATATCCCGTCCCCCAATTTTGTGAAAACGCTTTGACTTATTCTCGCCTATATAGAAATACTTAGACGACGCTCTTAACTTTTTTCATTAATAAAGATAAAATGTTTCGCCTGTGTTTTGAGCCATTAATTTAGTTAAATGGAATAGTCTTCGAGGGGGAAAATTCTCTGGAATATTTTAATTATTGAATTATTGCGACATCATTTATAAGCTACTATATAATAAACCAAATTATTTGCAACACTATATATTTTATATCGAAAGTGTAATAACATAAGTTGAATAGAGAAATTAATATAGTCTAACATTTTTACCAAGTCATGTACAAAGTTCGACATAAATTACTTCATCCATGCAGTAAAAAATTTCGGTCTCGTTCTATGAAGAAACTCGTATTTGATTAGCAAACATTCAGGTATATGTTTATTGCAAAGGGTTACACCAAGTTGATACGAGCAGCTCCCACAGGTGGTCCTTGTTAAAGACAGTCACAGATAAGGAATGCTGACAGCCCTTATTTGCATTTGATGTGGATGACTGGATAGACCACCTAAGTTAGTTCTCCCCACGCCGCTGTTAATCACGAAACTTGTGTACGTCGGACGAATTAAGATATTTTTGTGTAATATTCAAACCCCATAAAGAAACTTTGGACGTGAGAATACTATGAATTCTTATTAGAAATTTGATAATATTCTGCAAGATATTATAATTACCTGTATTGTTAAATACTCAAAAATTCTTGTTAATGTTTATCTGTTTCGAACCAGATAGTTCTGTTGAAGCATTTGTCCTTGAAACGCAAACTGTCTTTGCTGTTATGACTTGGTTTTTATACGCTACAAAAATAAGTGTCTGCAAATAATATTTACTTATCAACTTAGTGCAACATTATTATCATATTGCCGGAGGACACCAGAAAGTTACCTAATGTTTTATTCATCTAAATATGTGTTCAAAACATTGTTTATTTTGTCTAAAAATGCTGTGAATGACACAAGCCGTAATATTGTCTAATTATTTGGACAGAAAAAAAAATGGGAAAACAATCTACCTATTCAGATAATTTTCTCCTTTTAATCATTTAATGACTTCGACATTCAGTACAGTTTAATTAAATTAAGAATATTCGAAACAACCAGGTTTTTATGTTTGTGACAATTTCAACAAAGCAGATAAGAGAATAAATATTCAGTATTTATAAATTTTAGTTTCTCTGCTTGTATCAGTTCATAAATTAATGCCACTGAGAACGCAATGAAATTAATCATCGACTCTTCGACATTTGATGAATTATTTACTAGGACTAGGTAAAAATGTTTTAACCTCGCATCAGCAGTATCATTGCCTTTTTCTTACCATATTATTTAGCAATGATAAAAAAAAAAACTGATTGGGTAAACGCCAATTTCATCTTGAAATGCATCACATTTATAAGAAATCGTGGCTTAGGCAGTTTTTATTATTATAGTTGAGCGGTTAAAATTTTTATCAAATTAGTCGTGAAAAGATTTTGCTATTTGCCTATTATCCAAAATGAAGATGATTAGAGACTCATTTTATCATTGCACAAGTCAATAGTCTCATTACTCTCATAAAGCTATGTGAGTAATATTAAAAATTGCAGACAATTTATTATGGCAATATATTGTGCTGCATTTTCAGTTACCAAGGATAGGAAGTAAGTGAATATTAAAAAAAAATCTATATAGGATTAAAAATCTAAAATGTTTTAACTCATAATAGCGAATTTTACGTAAAAAAAGTTTTAGTACAATTACTTACACAAAACTTAAGCAATGATTTTAAATCTAAATTTCTCGCAGTTATCGGAAACAGTTACGACATACAAAACGAAATCTTCGCTGTATTCTGCTATCATTTAGATCACTGAAGAAGAAACACATCACATCAAGTCCATTATATAATAGTGAGAGTGTATTGTGCTATATTTTTTCTTTGAAAGGCTATGGTAATAGCAGAATCTTTAATTTTCAACATAGGTTTAATAGCAAATATGTTTTGAACTTATAACAGAGAATCGTAGAGTAAAAAGTTTTAATAAGATAACATAAAAAAAAAACTACTCATTAAATATATAGCCTAAATTTTTGGAAGTTAATGGAAACAGTTATGATATGCAAAGCAAATCCATCATTTTATTCTACCATCTTTCAGGTCATTTAATCAAACACCTTACATAATGGGGAGAATGCATTGTGCTGTATTCTTTGTTTTTGAGGTCACAGAAGTAACTGAATCTTTTAAATAATTTTCAACACAGGATTTGTCACTAAATGTTTTGAATCTATAGAAGTGAATCGTAGAATTAAAAGTTTTAACAAAACATACACAATGAAATGAATTAAAATTTTTCGTCTTTACAGATTAAATAGATATGACAAGCCATTAAATCAAATTCATTACTAGTATGCATTGTACTAAATTCTTGGCTTTCAAGGCTACAGAAGTACATAAATATGTAAAATGATTTTCAACACATGGTTGATATAAATTTAACAGTTGCGACATGCTAATCAACATAAGATAGTCGAAACATCATAAGATTTGTCGCTTTAATGTTTTGAACCTATAGCATTGAATCGTAGAATTAAAAATTTTAACAGAACATACATAATCCTACTAAATGAATTAAAATTTCTCGAATTTACTGATGAAACATATATGACAGATCATTAAATCAAATCCAATATATTACGAGGATAGTGTATTGCGCTATATTCTTGGTTTTCATAGCTATATAAGTAGCTGAATATGTAAAATGATCCTCAACATATGGTTGATAGTAAAAGTTTTTGAATCTATAACAATGAATCGTAGAATTAAAAGTTTTGCTAGAGTATACAAAATCCTATGAAATGAATTTAAATTTCTCAAATTACTGAATAAACAGATATGACACACAAAGCAAATCCATTATCTTATTCTGTAGCCATTCAAATTATTACATCAAATCCATTACATTATAATGAGAGTGTATTCTGCTGTTTTCTTGGTTTTTGAAGCTACAGAAGTAGTTGAATATGTGGAATTATTTCAATGTATGGTTTATAGACGAAAAAGTTTTGAACCTATGACATTGAATTGTAGAAACACACAGTGTACATAGACCTATGAAATGAATTTAAATTTCTCGCAATTATTGATTAAACTCGCAAAACAAATCCATCATTTCATTCTGCAGCCTACCAGGTCATTGCAGACGAGGTACATCACATTAAGTCCATTAGCAGAACTCGAGGTAGGCGTTCCATATGAAACAAAATTGCGAATTGGAATCTCAAGCAACCTTAATTGCGATTGATGTAAACAGTCCACACACCAGCCATTTCGTCCCATTCCGATGCCGAATCGTGGGATGCGAGTTTTTCCGTAAGCGGAACAGTGAAGACATTGTCGTGTAAGAAAAGGAGAGCATGTGTGGCTTATTGATGTTTGCAGTGGCACGTGAAAGCAGTTGAAGTTTTTCTGTTTCGCTACCCGGCGGGAATCCCTCGACCTGTTTCCTCGAACAAATACTTCGCCCCTTCGAAAAGGTTAACGCGGAAGTTGTTTTCACTTTCCGTGACCGACCTCGGCAGATGCGGGGTTTTAAGAGAGGTGGTGGGACTCCGTAAATCGAGGATGATTTGCTTTCATGATGTTCTTTCAAAATGGTATTTTTCTTTTTAAAGATAGTCCGATTCGGGTTTTTCTACTTCTACTTTTTTTGACATTTGCTGTTTTGAATTACTTTCATTTTTCCAAAAGAAGAATAGAAAGGGTTGGATTGTTAGTTAGTAGGTTTGATAGCGCAACGACTATGTTGCATAAAGGAGAAGAATGATTGAGGATAAAATTTAATTTTTGAAAGAATTTTGAAATTTCTAAATAAGCGAAGGACTGAGACGGCTGGATGGTTCATTTAGGGGATTTGATAACGCAAGAACCAAGTTTGGCGATATTGCGCCAATGGAGAGCTTTCTTCGCCAATTTCTTTTGCTTCTAGACGAAATTTGAAAATTTAGTAGTTGGTTGTGTTTATGCAGAAAAGGAGGAGGAATTAATGAGTTTTTTAGAATTATTTTTAGTTCTACCAAACTCATTTATCATTAATACCTTTTTGCATTTCTTTTCAATCTCATTTTCTATCAAATTCTTCTTTTTATGAGAAATGTATTTGTTTCAAAATTAATCTGATGCAAGTAAAAATTAATCTTTTCTTGTTAAAAAAAAAAATAGAATTTTGTTTCCACAAAAATACATTCTACAACTTTTTTCATTTTTTGAATTCACAGAATATGTTACAGAAAGTTGAATTCATTTTTATCAAAAATGCAATATTCATGCATCTGTTTTACAGCAATTCAACCTTCTTCCACCAAACGTTAAATAATATTAAAAGGCCTTTAATCATCACAAATTTGCTTGTTTATGAAATAAATTCTCACAATTTATTAAATTTCGTTGAAATAATTGTTTATTCTCTTGGTGGAATGTTAACTACTTTCTACAAACATAAGAAACGATAGCAAATGAGAAGAATCATCAAAACAACGAATAATATTAATTAAATTTTAAATTCCAGCTTCGATGTGCATTGAGTCACCATTATGATTACCTGCGTGTCTAACTTCATGATTGTAAATGTGATAGATTTGCCAGGAAATTTCAGGCACAGTCGATTTAAATCGATTATAAGATGAATAGCTAAAGATATCTATTTATTGCTGTTTTATATTATACATATAATTTAAGAAATTCAGGTTTGATTTTTTGAAAGATGCTATTATAATAATTTTGAGTACTTTTTCATAAGTACCCATTGAGTTTACGCAATTGATAATAATGAAGAAAAATGGAAGAGTTACAGCATGAAAAAACGAATGTTTCCGAACTTTTTTTTGTTATTTGAATATTCTTATTTTTTCTGAAAATATTTATTTAAAGATACTTTTAACTAAGGAAAGGAAAAAAAAATGTCCCTAAAGGAATTTGACTTTAAAGAAGGAAATTTGTGATTAATACATCAATGTGCATTTGCAAAAGTGCCATTTTATAGGTGGAAATATTTAAGGCCATTTGTGTATTCAGAGTCAGTACCCATGAATTTTTGAAAAATTCAATTTTTAGGTCAAAGTCCAATTTTTTTCATTTAAAAGTTTTAAATGTATCAATATATATCCAAAATTATATATCAGTATATATTTTTGTGTTGTATAAATAAAACAAAATATTTCAATATATATATTCAATATTTCAATATATATTTAAAGTAACACAATATTTAAAGTAATGCATTTCAGAAATTAAGTATTGATAATACAAATTTTTTTGAATAAATAACATTTTTTCTTTTGATCTTTTATTTATTTAATTTGAATTCCTGATTCATATTTAACAAATTCGGGATAATTAATGTTTACATAAATTAATATTATTCAGAATTCGAGAAAAGAAACTCATTGGCGAAAGCTGCGTAATTCTTTTAAAAATAAAGATCTACGATCAAGTTTTCTGTTGAGTTTAAAAATTTTCACTTCTATCTAAATTATCTTTAGTGATTTGAGATATTATTCTTAATGCATTTTTAAAGAAAAATTATCTCTTTTTGTTTTTCTGCTTCAGTCATTTTTTGACAAATCAATTACCTAATTAATGAGCAGTTTATGTAGTTTTTATATACTTTTTTTGATATGACAATTGAATCCTGGCTGTAAAAATGGAGTTTTATAATACATTTTTCACTCATTTAATTATGCTATAGAAAATTGAAATTTCATGCACTTTAGCATTTTTGATGAACAATACTACATTTTAACATTCTAAAAATTAATTATTAACCAATCAATTAAATAATTATTGTTGTCCAGGAGTTCCACTTGGTGGGAATATGAGGAAAAATAATTTCATTATTTCCTTACATTTTTAATAATAAAATATAAATTAAAAACAAGAAATTAGAAAATAATTAAAATGATAAGCATGTATACTTACTTTTCAGTGTACCAAAATGCCTTTATTAAGTTTATTTTATAAAAAATGGTCAATGTGTGTGTTTAATGTTACAGATTTGGATTGTTTGGAAAAGATTGTCATCGTTCCCAGCAAAAAGGAAACCTTGTCGATTGACATAAAAGAATTGGATCCCAGATGGTAAAAATTACTAACTTAATTGATTGTTATTAAAAAAAATTATTTAATTTTGTATTTTTCCTTGAAATTTAAAAGAATTTCAGATGACTTATTACTACTCTAGTAAACGAAAAAATAAAATTGCCTAAATATACAATATTGGGAAAATTATCTCTGAAAATCGGCGGAATTACCATATTGAATAATTGAATTTATGAATAATTATCGGCCGTTTCATTTACTAAATGTGAGTATTTTCAATCTAAAACAGCAATTAAAAATTCCTTGTAACGAATGACTTAATCCCTTTTAACATGAAGAATAAACAATAAAGTGTTTGCCCGCTATTTTTAGCTTTGGATAATGTAAAATATTTGCAATTTTAAGTAACTATTTAAGATTCTACGTTATGATTGGTTTTCATTGTTATTCGCTGCATAAATAATTGTTGAGGATTTTGCAGACTATTGAAAATAATTGCTTAATGATAATAAATTTAACTTGAAGCAGCAGTATGAAATCCCTTGTTAAGACTTAAATTCATAGTTATTCTATGTTAATAATTGTTAGGGTTTTTGGCTGCTGTTATCAACGTTGCATATTTTAAAATATTTACAATTTGAAGCAGTAGTTTAAATACCTATGTTATATTTGCGTTTCTTAATTATTTACTAAGTTTATTAGAAAATTATCGAATACTATCGAATATTATAGTTATTATGTTATCAAAATTTTATTTTTGAACACGGTGACAAGAAAGATTTTGTTAATTAAAGTTAATTCGGATTGGTTTGATATACTTATAAGTTATTTTATTCATCTATATGTATGTGTTAAGGTACTGAAACTCTAATGAAGTAAATAAAAATTTGTAAAAAGTTATTTTGATACTAGATTTATTAGGTCTCTTTTAGCATTGCAATTAGATATTTCTTAGTTATAATTAATTCCATATCCTATTATATATCTGCCATGCATTAGTAATATCATTGCAAAGAGAATCTATCATTATAAAATTTTTTTATTTTTTCATTATTAATGTCTTAAGTTTAAATATTTTAATGGAATAGACTTAGAAATTCAGTATTTCAACAATTTGATTTGCTCTACTTCGTATGGATTATGAATGCTGTGGCAATTATAATCATTATTCAAATGCTGTTTTCATTAATAGTTTTTAAATCGTCAGTCTTTCGCCAACCAGAGCATTGCATTTAATGTTTAATTTGCAAAAGACTGTTGTTTCAAAGAATAATGTATTTTTTTTTTAAATAATAGTCAAATTTCGAAATAAAATAGCTATTGTGAAAATAATTTCCATCGATTTAAACTTATTAGGAATATGGTATTTTAAACTTTTATTATTTAAACATCCAATTTTCTGTTATATTAAAATCTTATTTATTATCGAGAAACAAAGTGGATTAATACAAGGACATATTGTCATAATTACTTATGCATATGCAATCGAAATGGTAGCATACAGAAATGATAAATATTTACAGGTATTTTTAGTTTTATTATGTTTTAATTATTTAAAATGTTTTTGGTGTTTTTTATCATTTATTTCTATATTTTCTTTCAGTGTTTTCCTAGAAGATTTCTTGAAAGTGGGTCGCAATCCTGACGGAAGCGTGCCTACTCTGACTTTCGAACAATTGCCCGCAAACTATCCCATCTGCATCAATTTCACCTCTGGCACCACGGGTCAACCCAAAGGTCTAGTTCACTCATGTTCTGTAAGTTTTTGAAGGGTCTATAATTGTTAATATTATCTCGTTATAAACAATTAAATAAAAAATTTGTAGAATTGAAATTGAAAAATCATGTTTAAGAAGAAATAATGATACTTGATTTAAGATTCTTTTCAACAGTCTTGAATTTGTTTCCAGCTTTAAGATATGAATTAGAATATATTATAAGTATTTTGTTCATGATATAATCTTTTAATGAAATTGTTTGCTTCTTTAATAGATCAGATATTTCTTTAAGCACATGCAATTCTTTAAGCAATTTCTCTAAATGTGTGGACATTTAGAGAAATTTCTGCTATTATTTAACTAAAACAGTTAATGAAAATCTTGAGGAAATTTTGAAGAAATAAAATTGACAAATCGTGCTTGAGAAGAAATAATGATAAATAATTTAGGATTCGTTTAAATAAGAATTTTCTGTGTCCATCTTTAAAGATATGAATTATAATCCCTCATGAACATTTTAATCTTTTACTGAAACGGTTTCGTTCTTTTATAAATCGAATATTTTCTTTATGCACATACCATATATTTATGGAAATTTCTATAATTAACTTACAAAAAAAGTTAAATGAAAATCTTGGAGAAACGAAATTGGCAAAGAATGCTAGGAAGAAATAATGATATATGATTTAGGATTCTTTTGATTAGTAATGAAATTTCTGTCTCCAGCTTTAAAGAAATGAATTAAAATCCTATGAAGCATTTTGATCATGATATGATCTTTTACTGATATTGTTTCATTCTTTTATAGACCGAATCTTTTCTTTATGCACATACCACACATTTAGAGAAATTTCTGCAATTAACTTACTAAAATCATGTTATTGTGTCTAATTTTCAAAGACACAAATAAGGTTGTGCCGCTATTTATTTCATTTTTAAACTATAAATTCGGTTGATTTTGTATCTTGATATTTAGAGTTCACTTACTTTTTACTCACCCATTATATTACTTTCATATTTGCGCTTATCCATTATAACACCTATAATTTAGTAATAGCTTAATTTTGAATATGAACCAGCGTACTTTTCTTTGAGAAAAATCAATTACAATTCTTTTAACAATGGGCACTTTTTATTATTACATGTATTTTCATTTATTCCACATCAAACTATTTCTTACTCTTCAATAGATTATTTATTTATTTATTAGAAAAAAAGGAAAAAAGAAATTCTTTAAAAGGGAATGCACATACTTTAGCAATCAGAATTAGTAGTTGTGATTGATCTCAGTAAAAAATCTATCTATATTGTTTGCATCGAAAAAATTGTATTAATTGTTTTAAGCCTAAAACATGCATGCAGCTTTATGTATCCGTAATGGCTTCAATTCAATGCGAAAGGTTAAAACTTTGATTCGAATTTGATATTCATCAATAAACCTTTTTAAACACAAAGGAAAGGAATAATCATTCAACTGAAAATTGCCATTCCATCACTTCAGGTGGTGCTGCCCTCTATGTGTGAAAACGTTACAGACCTATATTAGAAAATTTAATTTTAAGGCGAAATTCACTTTTTATATTGCAGCTGTATTATATCAAAGTGGAAAATTTCTTATAATTTTAAAAATACGTATGTGCAGAATTTAAAATAAGCAATAAATAAAAATATATAGGCATTAACATTTTACTAGAAATTAGTTGTATATTTCTCCCATTACAAATGCAATACTATCTTGCACATAAAATATTCGAATTATTCATTAATTCTTTTCGGTGATTTTTTTTATTTCTACTACATTTTTAAAGAATAATGATACGTTATCATATTTTCTTATAATGAATTTTATTAAAGTGACTCTAAAAGTTTGCAGGCGCATTGAAAATAATATAATGAATTATAAACAAAGGAAATTCATTTTTAAATATTCAAACTTTTTATTAAATGCATTACATTTAGAAACAATATGCTTTAAAGTAGTAATGACTGCAATTATCTCAACATTAATAATAGCAATAAAATAATTTACACGATAATTGTAAATAATTTAAATAAAATTTCATGCTTATGTTTTCTATGGTTATAGGATTGTAAAATAAATTCTCATCGTATTATTTTTTTAAGTTTAATAATTAAGTTATTTTCAATAAGCGAATTTATCTAAAAAGTTTAAAAAAAAATCAGAGCCATTTGGTATTCCAGAGCTAACTTTCGAGTGTTATAGGCAACGATTTACTGCATTAATTTCGTAATTATTTTTAAATCCTGTAGATGGCAGCACAATAAAATTTTGCAATGAAAGGTAAACAAATGTTTCTATTTTAAATTTTCTTTGCTTTATTAACGTATATAAATATAATTAAATGAATGAATAATATTATGTTCCGAATGAAATAATATAAATATAATTAAATTATATATCTTCAGTGAATTTTAATGTAAATATCTATAGTTTTTTATACTGTTATTTTATATTTATAAAATTACTTATACAGACTGTAAGTAATCTGAATAAACAATGTAGTAACAATGAAATAAATGTGTGAAATTCTTTTATGCATATACTATCCAAATTAATAAGAAAACTATTTTTTTTTCAGTCCCTGCTCCCACTATTTAGAGATTTCAATTTGCACTATAATTTGGTGAAGGGTGATGTTGTTCTTACACCATATCCGGTAAGTATAGTTTCTTATGGAGGAAGATATTAATTTTATATATTATCATTAAAAAATTGCATATATAAAGATATCAATTTTATTTTTCTATGATTGATTTTTCTATCAATTTCTTTTTTTTAATGATATTTTAGTTTCGATTTTATAGAAATGTTAAAGTTTTTTTTTTTTGAAAAATTATTTTAATTTGGAAAATAACACTTTTGTTTTTTAAATTGTTAGAAAATAAATTACGAAATATTATTTTGCCACCGTTAATAGCTAGATTGTTTCCGATTTATTTTTATAATTGGAATTGGAATAATTTTATTAAGTGAGTGGGTCGTGATTATTTATGTTTTGAAATCCTTTCGTTTATTAATTGAAAATATGACATTTCAAAAATGCTTAATATGATATGCAATTGCATTTTAATGAAATTCAAATTTTTATTATTGCATGATTAACATAGAATGTGCTTATTTTCATTTAATTTGATTCAAAAAATAATTCTTTATAAATCTTTTAACATATATCAAGGCAGTGTAAACTCTTTTACATTCGAATAAACAACTGCTGGAAACAGATTGACTATGAAACGCATGAATAATTCCAAATGCTCAATCCTAATTAAAAAAATAACACCAACAGATGGCAGCACATATATTTTGTCATATATTTTCGAAATAAAATAACAACGATATTTCTCCAATTCTGGAAATTACATCTTACGTTTTTATTTAGTATTTTATTTTTCAACTAAAAAATCATATATAATTGATTTTTTTAATTTTGATTTTACGAATCAAGTAGTGCTTAATAAAAACACTCATAAACGCATTTATGTTAATTAACATTCGATTTTGTAGGTGGGATGGAATTTATGGAATCTCTTCATCTCAAATATTGCGCTTGGTGTGACAATATTATTGTATAATGGATGTCCCTTCTATCCTGAAGCCGGATTTTGGGAAGTCATTGACAAGTACAAGGTGGCTTACACTTTCTTGGCTACTAGCGTCGTCGATAAGATGGAAAAAAATGATGTGGTTCCAGGTAAGACACAGACGGTAATCGTTAAGTCAAAATCATCATAACCAATTGATTACTGGTAGCTACTTTTACACTGTACTGTCCAATTTCTATGATTTTTATACAATTATTTTAGAAGCTTACTATATGAAACTTCGAGAAATATTTAATAAATATAAATTTGAAACTAAATATCTATGCCAGATTTATCTATTTATAATAAGTTTACGTACCGAGTAACTAAGTATAGAAAATAATCTATTTGCTCAAAAGGCTCGATAGCATTTTATGATATCTTCATGGTAATGTATTCAAAATATGGAGCAACAATGTAAAAATTATTGTTTTTTGTTTGTTTATTTTTAAGCGTTATAACATAATGCAGTAAGCCCATTAATGCACTTATGTAATACTGAGAGTCTAATTTTTCGAATTTCTTCTGCACACGATTTAATTTTGTCTGTTAAAATATTTTAACTAATTAATCGAATGTATTTCTTGAAGATATTAACAGAAATATGTATATCCGTTTGATTTCAGCAATGAAAATTGCTTTATTTTGTAATTGCATTACTATCCTTGATGACACAAAGGAGCAGACAACATTTTTATGGCATCTTCTTGCTATTGTACAACATTCAGTATATCGAACAATACCGTGGAGATATTGTACGATTTCTGATGCTAACATGGATAGTAACAATAATAAAAGAGATCAATACTGAAATATTTAAAATTACATCATTGCCAGGTTATTAAATCCTTAAGTTTATTAAATCATCAGTGCAATCACATTAAATTATTAACATCATTAACACATTGACCGGTGCGCTGAATTTTTGACAATATAATTTATATGAGACGGCCGGTCACCGGTGAGCGCCCCATGACAGTCAAGGTATAAAAAATATTCTGCCGCAAAGCATATTGATGCCTATGTGTAAATATCATTTCTATTTTCTATTATTTGTTTAATTCACGACATTGCTAATAAGAAAACCAATTAAAAAATGTGATGTTGGGTTAAATGGTAAAATGAAAAATTAATATAAAATAAATAATGCTACTTAAAATCCAAATTCGAAATCCATTTAGTTGGTAAATTAAGATTTCTTTTCTTCCAAAAATAAATTAATGATCCCTTCATTAATCACTTTTTTAATACTGAAAAAAAATCTAATTTAAAACATTTAGTAGCATTTTAATAGTTACAAAAGGTGACCGATATTGATATACATTGTATTGATAACGAATTTAAATTTAATTCGTATTCTATTTGAATTTCACATAAGTTTATATTTCCCATATTTACTTTAATCTTTTCTGTTGGAGTTTGATTCCCGCTAATAAGTCACATTAGCTAAGGTATTAGGAAAAGATCAATTTTGCTTTCATTATAGGTTTTAAACAAATAAAACGAGTCTGAGTCTGCACGAAGTGTTTCAGTGCTTTACTTGTACTGAATTCATAATTACCAATTTTGAAAGAAAGCACTAAAGGTAATGAAGATTTAAGTTAATTATAAAAATAAGATATGTCTAAGGTAATCGTAGTTTTATACAATGGGGAGCTGTATTATATTTGATGTGAAATATAAGAATCTTATTAATGACTGTTTTTATTATCTAATAACGAGAAACAATGTTAGTTTTGAAATTATAAATCTCAAAACTTTTCTTTAGGTCCTGACTGCAAACTTGAGCATTTGAAGATGCTGACTGTTGGAGCGAGTCCCGTCAAATTGCAAAACTTCGACTTTTTGTTGAACAGAGTGAAATCAGACATGTTTGTGAATTGTTTGTATGGTAAGTTTACAGTATTACTATGCGTCTTAAAATTTTAATTTTATGGATAAAATTATCTATCCAGTACAGTTCTTTTTGTTAAATTAGTTGAAATTCTGATGAATTCTATGAAAATTCTGAATTTTATTAACTGATTATTTACTTATTTATGAATTTATGAACTGATTATTGACTTAGTAATCAATAAATGAGGAAATTTTGAAAAAATGGAATTCTCTTGTTTAAAACTATTAATTGTGAAATATCTTTGAGCCATAACCCTGAATTGCAGTTGGTAAAATTTAGCTTTTCAATTAAAAAAAAGTGAAATTAAATTGCTTGTTATTTTATTGATTTTAATTGAAATTCTCCACGGATAATCGTTAATTTATAAAAGTATATAGTATGAGCAATTTCTGTTATTATTTATAGTAGAGCCTTTTATTAAATGTTACTATTAGTTAGCAATTGTAAAAATGATATAAGGAGAAAAAACTGAGTCGAATAGCCTTTATTTAAAACTAAATTGTTTAGATCGCATAATTTTGAAACTGATTATTATGATAGCATTCAGGCAACTTATGATAACATAAGGATTACCAAGATCGATTTCTCTTATTCAGAAAATATTTTCTTTTGTAATTTTACTCGCTAGATGAAATTTTTCTGAGAAAAGAGGTTCAACTTCTATATTTGTAATATTAGTATTAATTTAGGTACTTTGAGCGCAACATTTAATTAGTTCATTATAGAAAGTGGAACTTTCGTGACCATCTCATTCATGGGTTGGCTTATGATCGTTGTGTCTGTGGACACGTAGATAATTCATAGCATTATGTTACTCTCAGTTCTATAATAAAAATATTTTATTTCAAAAAGCCGAGCATAGGTATGACTTAACTTATCTGGTGAAAAAAAGATCTGTGGAGCAAATAATAAATACCTATACGAGCGAAGACATGATTTCATTACTGACTTAGAATGAATGTAAACGCTTTCATTAACTATTGACACACAATGTATAGAGGAAGTATAGTAATCACCAAAAAAATCAAACTTAAGATTTTGATGAATCTCCAAGTTCAGGCCTCCCTGAGTTTGAAAAACATATTTTTAAAAAATGTCCGTTATTCTGTGACAAACAACCACATTGACAGGTAACTCAAAAACGCTTTGAGCTAGACAGTTGCAATCTTGTATACGGTCTTTACACCAAATTTTATTTTGGTAAATTCCGTTCAGAGGAAGTCCGTTTGTCCGTCTGTTCGAATAAAAGTCAATACTATATCAGAGAATCGAAGAGAGTTAGAAAGATAAAATTCGGCATAGACATTTAACATCTATAATG
>JAPMOR010031722.1:17562-41581 GCA_026543865.1 Argiope aurantia | reverse complement strand
AAGATAGTTCAGGTTTGTCACATATATTGATGAAATTTTGGAAAATGATCATCATACAGAAAAAAAAAAGATTTTGAATATTTTAGGAAATGTGATAGAGCCTTTTCTTGTTCGTGAAAAAAAATAGCGAATGCTTTATAAGATACGTACTCTTATAAAACGAGTAAATTGTTTTGAAAATTATATTAGCAATTCATTTTATTCTAAATAAGAATTATAAGATTGTTTTGTTTTTTTTTTTAAATTTTGTATGTAAAAATGCAATTCAAAAGTTCTGAATATTCAAAGTTGTACATTCAAACTTCTTTTCCTGGGAGCTTTCAATTGTAAATTGTATGTAAAATATAGATTTTCTTATTCTTTTAGTATTTTTATGCAGAAAAATAATTCTATTAAAAATAAAATGAATGAAATGGGAAAAAATAAAATGAATATTGAAAATGTATGGAATAAAAAGGGCTAAATTAGGGGCAAGTTTTAGTTTTTCTTATTAAAAATCCTATTTGTGTCTTAAATAGATCCTATTTGCATGAAAAATTACTCATGTATCTTGATCATATTTTATTTTTATGCAAATAGGTAATATGATGAGGTGTAAATGCCTTACAATTTTGGATCAAAATGATCTGCGCATGTTCTAGTGTTCAAAAAATGAAGGATAAGACATAGGGTTAAGATAAAAGTAATTATAATGCATGTTTTAAATTAACGTTACTTATATAATGTAAAACGTTGTTATCAATTTTACATATATTTATTACAAATCAAATAATACATCTGCATTTATTTAAAAAGAGCGTGATCATAAATCTTATATTCTTAGTGATTCATTCTATATTTTATAATCTTAATAATTCATTCTATATTCTTACATTATTAGCTTATTACTTTGTGAAGCACCTTAAAATTTTCATTTTCACTGCCGCGACACGATGGACTTTTCTCTTATTATGGATCATTTTCTAGTCTGATATAAAATAGATTTTTCATAAATCTTTCGTTTGCTTAATCAGTAGAGGTAACTAATTTTTAAAGTTAAGAATAAAGAATTCGTTAAGAATAGATTGCAGGAATATAAGTGCCGATTTATAATCACTAAGGTCCATCGATCTGGTGAGGTACATTTGATATACAGACACTATTTTATGCATTTTACATTGTGCATTATTAAGCATTGATTCTGTAATGAAAATCCATACCTTATCAGGAATACAGTCATTTCATGTACCACCTTTCATGTATCTGTATTATTTTTTATAAATAAGCTCTGTCTGTATTTCCTAAATTTCAGAAATCCAGCATCAAGCAATTGTTTTTATCTCAAATCATATCATAGTAAATTCTGCTCGTATGAGATTTTCTGGTTCTTCTTTATTTTGTAAACAAAGAAGAAACTTGAAAAAGAATAATGCAAACTACTCTGAGGCGCCATTCTGTGCAAATTGTAATTTTGAACGATAAAACAAGGGAACAGAAATTACGAGGAAAAGTTTAAAAGTAAGTCAACCATTTGACACTCCGACTCACCACGAAGGCACACGGATTTAAACCATAAAACTGAATGACCGGACCGCCGCAACAACCATACTGGCAGGAACTGTGATTGAGATCTAAGGGCCATCACCGGCAACGGTACAACCCTCCCCGAAGCAAGTATGTCCCGTCATCGATGGGAGGTGTCACCCCCCCCTCCATCTATTTGTGTACCCGCTAGGGTGATGCGATCCAACACCCATGCCGGAAGCATCTCATCCTCATTTCGAGGTGCCCCCCGGGGGTTAGTTAAAAGATAAGTCAACCATCTAACTCTCCGACCCACCCGAAGGCACACGGATTTAAACCATAAAACTGAATGACCGGACCGCCGCAACGGCAATTGGCGGGAACTGTGGTCGAGTCCTAAGGGCCATCACCGGCCACGGTACAACCCTTCCCGAAGGAAGTACGTCCCGTCATCGATGGGAGGAGTTAGATCCCCCACCTATTAGTGTTCCCTCCAGGGTGAAGAGATCCAACCACCATACCGGAAGCATCTCACCCTCATTTCGAGGTGCCCCCGGGGGGTTTTAGTTAAAAGGTAAAGAGACATCCGTAATTTTTTTACAGGGTTTGGCAAAACTGCTAGTATTCAGCACTGAATTTGTTTACTTTACAACACTTCTACGCAACGTGTCACTCTGATTTCCTAGTTAGTCACTAGAGTATAGGAGACTGCTAAATATGACAGCTCGACTGTCGATCTGCATCAAGAAGGTAAAGCGGGTCGTGATTCACTTTGTATGAGAACTATTGTGAACAGGAGAGGTATTGTGATGGATTGTGAACTAAGCAAAACATTGCAATCAGATCCAAACATCGTGGAAAACTTCGAAAAGGTGTCATACTGCAGCAAAAAACTCTCTGCCAGATTCTGCCCAACGAATTGCCGAAACTATAAAAAATTTGAGATTCGAAGTGCTAGAACAAACCGCCAAAGAGTCCAGACCTATATCCAAGCCATTTTCATATGTTTGGACCATTGAAAAAAAAAACGATAAACGAGTGCTTACAACCAATGAATAAGTTATTGATGCAGTGCAAAATTTTTAACATATACAAACGAAATACTTTTTTTTTCAATGGAATAAAAAGAAATTGTGAAACGGTGGGAAAAGTGTATTGATGTCCAGAGTGGTTATGTAGAAAAATGTTGTACGGTTTCAGTTTTCTATTATTAGAACAAAAGCACTTTTTTTGCAATGTCCCTTTACTTTTTAACTCTTTGACTATTTTGTACCTTAACTTTTGACAAAAATATTCATATCGAGCCTATTTTTTAAACTATAAATAATTCTGGTGATAAATTAAAAATATTTTTATCAAAACAAGAAAAAAAAAAGCCTATCGATATATGTTTATATCCCCGTTTCGAAGAATTTCAGACCAAGACTGCCTTGGAATGGTTATTTGAGACTGAAAAAAAGGAATAAATTCTTTTTGTACCTTGCTAAAATATTCAGATCTCTAGAGAAAGGTTTTTGTCCTCTGCAACATTATCTTCGATGCGTTTGAGATAGATGGATCTTCTTTGATCACATGAGCCAAATGAGTGTTTGAATTTCGATGCACTGAAGAAAATATTCCCCTCCAAATACATATCGATTCGCGGAGAGCTTGCAACGAAAGAGCAATCATTTGCATCTGCAATATAAAAAATCTGCCAAGAAAACAGAATTATCTTTATTCGTGTGTTCATGTATTTCTTTTCGACATAAAAAACAAAACAAACAGGTAAGTCATAAAAAATAAACAAAGAAAACATGAAATAAAAGCAGGTCGGATACGTTGGCGTATGATGTCTTGGATTATGATAATGTTTCCAAATGCTTTTGTGCATTGTGTCGAAAGGATGATTCCGTGCCTTATACAGTGCTGTAAAGATATAGTTTAGCGTATATTTGCTTATAAAATATGGTAAAACAGAATGGTTTGTGATAATTTAATTAATTCATTGCTGTTAAAACCACATTTTATTTAAAAGACAAATATTAAAGAAATGATATTATTATTATGAACAGAAAAAGAAATTCTGATAGAAATTTTTTGTATTTCAAAGCAATTCATTTTCAGATGTATATTTCCTGCTATAATACTTGTATCAAATTAAATTATGAAATTCTCAAACGAATGTAAATAGATGAAGAAGGCGTCTATAAAACATTTCTTTTTTAAATTTTCCATCGCGATGTAAAATTTCCAACATTAGATAGCAATCTAAATTTTTCCTGTTGTTGATAATCGTGCATAAAAAATTAATATGCTATTTTAAGTTTTTAATAAAACGAAAATATTTCACTGAGTATAACTTTCTTCTATTTTATCATAATTACATCGGGAAAATTTTGACTATTTTCTATTAAGGGGTAGTTTCCATATGTGTTAAGAGTTAGATATTTCTGGAGATCGGAAACAGTATTTTTCTTTATTTTTTGTTGTTTTAAAATTATCTGTAAAGTTAAGATCTACATGTTGATATCTATTGGTATTTCATGCATAGCAAAATTTTTACAATGGAATTTTTTTGGAGAAATTTAATTCTTTATTGCCAAGAAATATTCAAGAAAATCGAAATTTTAGTTTAAATTGCAACTAAGACTGAATCGTTGCGACGTTGAAAGCATTAAAAGAGCAAATTTTGTTATTAAGGGAAAAAAAAATTCTTGAATCTCTAGAGTTAAAATTAATATATTAACTAGAGAGAGAAAAATGCTGATTTTTATTCTTTTTCAGCTTTATTTCTGTATTTGCTTATCAGTTTATAACTATTGTTATTGTATATCATACTTATAAATAAAAATGAAATCATATAACACTTTATTTTGCAATTATATGAAAAATTAGTACATTTCATTCAATATTAAATCTTCTATGTTTTATCGGCAACTCAGGTTCTATACAAATGCTTTTTGATTACGAATAATTTAATTGTAGGAAGAAATGCACACATGACGAAGGTGTGTTACAGGCATAGAACACGATTCTCAAAACATCTCACTAAGTGGTCATTTATTTATTTATATGCCTTTAATTTATATTTTATAGCACTTCTGAGTGATTCTATTTATTTATTTTTTGACATTATATATGATTACTTATATATACACCCCATCATGGCTTTTTTATTGTTAGAAGAATGTATTATAGAATGAAATAAATTAAAATAGCAACTTACAAACATTTAATGCATCTTCCTCTAAATATTATCAAAGTATACTATTTACCTACTGTTCATTTCAGTATTCTGAAACGTCCACTTTTCGACGATTCTATCTCATTAAGGGGGAAAGACGCGTAAGAATGAGAGCATTTCCGGAATTCTTCGTCAGTGTTTGATCTTGATTTTCGCCCTATTAGATACTTTTTTGTTCATTTTTTTTCACGTGTATGTGAGTATTGTGTCGTTCCTGAGTTTAGTTTAGTTTAGTTATATTAACGTCCCGTTTGAAGCAACACTAGGGCTATTTTGGTACGGACCTCGTAACTTTGAACCACGGTCAGATGACGAGGACGACACCTGAGCTGGCACCCCCCTCTCCACACCACACCACACCAGCGGGAGGACGTTTGGTCAGGACGGATTTAACGTGCAACAGACCCCCTTACATGACGGTTCTTTGGTGGAATCGAGTCTCGAACCTGAAACCCTCCGGTTCCGAAGCCGAGACCTTACCACCAGGCCACCGCGGCCCTATGTCGTTCCTGAACGTATCATTTTAATTCAGTCTTCGAGTAATCCCAATTTATTTTATTGTTAAATGTAAACATCTCCTCCTTTTCTCGCATCGCTATTTTGACGAATTAAACCCATCCTAATGCACGCGCAAAAGCACGGAGGGTTTTAGAATCCGTTGGCAAACAATAAAACAAAACGTCATTCGTTCTCAGGAATGATGGAATTGTTTTGAAGAGAGGAGAAAACTACAGCTTGTATTGTGTTAATATGATGGAAAAATTGTTGATTTAGAATTGATTTTTATATAATTTAATTATAAAAAAATTCCAAATTTGTTTATTTCTATTTTTTTTAAATTTTAATATATGTTAATGAACGTTTTGTGTAGGTTTTTAAAACATGCAAATTGTGTTTTCTATGGCATTATCAAACAAGGAAAATTCTTAACATACTACGACACTTTGAATATAATTAAGCCATTTCATCTACAATCTCTTATAACATATTTCATCAACGACGTTGTTATATGTTTTTGTGAGGCGTAGAATATCCTACCACTTCACACACACGATATCCTTTAATTGTCCTTTGCTACCGAATTATCGATATTTAAAGTGTCAAATACATGGAATTTTATCTTCAATCCTATTATCACCCAGCACTGAAATTCTTTTTATTTCAAACACAATAATAGATTTTATACATAATTATTGTTTTAAATGAAAATAAATAACGAAAATCCGTCTATTGTTCTCAAATATGTACTGATACATGTTTCATTATTCTCTGGTAATATGATATTTCACCTACTATCAATTTCAGGTTTTATCAGACAAAAGTAACAATGCAAATTAGCGACTAATATCAAACAAATCTAATTCATAATGGGATTGAAAATTGTATCCTAAACCAGGCCTTCTCTTCCAGATACCATACTTAGCTTTATCATTTTACAAAATACTGTCATTTTTAAACTTATAAGGTATTATTTACCAGATAATTTAAAGATTTCACGTTTCAAATGGAGCTGTAAGGTTTTTAATTAAATGCCTTTTTATATTTTACATTTAAAAGTTAACAATTTCCGACCTACAGAATTATCCAATTCAAAGACAGATAGTTTTTAATCGGCAAACTGAACCCTTCTTAGCCGAGTGACTTTAAAATTCTTGCCTTTTAATAGAGAACAATTATCATCTGCTCTCAATGGAATGAATAATAATACTTAATTTCCAAGTAATTAACAAATATTTAATTGAATAACGACTCAATCATTAAATGTTTATCTAAAGAATATTTTTATAATATAGAACTGGAAAGGATTCAACATCTAGTTGATAGTTAAGAATGAAGTAATTTAACTGAAATTATATCGAAGATTCCAAGACTAATTACATACTCTTCCGTTTAGCAAGAGCAATGTGGCAATGATTAAGGAGCATGGAACAAATTTTTGATTATAATTCAAATCACAGATTTTAAAGCTAATCTGAAATTGTTAACAATGGCACTCTTTTGAAATACGATATTTCAAAAAAGATTTTTCCGAGTTCCAAAACAGCAAAGCTTTGATCTTTCCTTCGGAATTTTTATAATTACTTTTCTGATTTTATGTTAAATTAACAAGTTTGGTATTAAATACCTCAGTAATCGTTTTGCTTCTAGAATTTCATTTCTTCTTTTAAAGGAAAAAAAACGAATTCTTTTATTCATTGGGAAACTATTTTAACTATTACAACCCACGCATTTTTTATAGTTATTTGCTAATCGTAGGGTAATTTCGTTGATTTTTCTTTACTAGCTACAAATTCCAGATAAAGTAAATAATCTGCGCATAATTTAACATTAAAAAAAATAAGTTCATGTTTTGACATTTAAAAATATTAATTTTTTTCTAGATTTTAATTTTCTTTCTGAAAGCAATTACTCAAAATATTCAGAAAAAGTAGAAAATATGTTATTGATTTTTTGATGGAATTTATATTTTTTTATAGAATTAAACACCCCATTAATTTTACCTTTTTAATACAAATACACCTTTATTAAACTATATAATTCACTTTTTTTAAATAAATTTTTAAATAATTTTAGCGCATAATTTTTACTTATAATATTGAAAATGTAAATGATCGTTTTTCTTTATTATTGCCTATTTTATTGCTTAGCATGATTTTTGTGGTATCTAGTAAATTTTTTGAAACAAATAGGAACAAAGTAGAAGATATCCATTTTTAATTTTTTTTTAATACAAGGACTTTTATACTGAACTATATAATTCATTTTTGGGAGTGAATTGTTATACAATATTAGTACTTAATTTTTACTAATGATATTAAAAAAGCAAATGGCCGTTTTTTTATATATATTATTAAATATTTTATCACTTAACATGATTTTTGTACTCTCTAACAAATATTTTGGAACAAATTTGCTTGTCTTCAAGTCAGTGAAAAATTGCAAATGACTCATTTAACTATGACTTAATCCAGCATATAACAATGATTTATACTCAATTTTCTAATATTCAATCTTGAGAAATTTATGCTTCTTGAAGTTTGAGATTATCTTAACAATTTTATTTTCAAGAAATTTAAATAGTTGAATTATCTAAAGAAACAGGTTATGAACTTTCATCCATTTATATCTTTCCTTATTATTATCCTATTGAAAGAACATAGTTTTGAGTACTTTACAGTATTCTAACACCGTATTTTCACTTGACGACAAATTCAGAGGGATAATATTGAGTACCAAGATAAAAAATTGCCTAAAATATATGACACAAACTCACATTTAGTCATCATCATATCTATAACACTTTATAAAGCTATGCCTTTGGTAGCAGCAAAAATAAATACGTACAAAAGCCTTTATTCGCCAACATGCTTGCAAAAAATCCTGCAATGCCCAAAGTATTGACAGAAAAATATCAAAAAATATTTATAGAAATAAAAATATTTGTTTTACAAGGCGGTTAATAAATGAAGAGGTACAAATCTAATTGTTAGAAACGAAATGCTGAAAAATGAGCGTAGTTGTTAAAAATTCTGATAATCAACATCATTACACAGCGCACTGCACCGGAGAAACGCTTAATAGAAACGCTCGGTGATATCAAGAATCCCGACAATGCCTATTTCAATAGCAAATATAAGGGTTATGAATTTCTCCTTCATTTCCGCAGATATCATAAAGAAGAGGTAACTGTAAAGAATAATTCTGAGATAAGATTACAAGGAATGTTGAAGCTGAACAATTCTTGGCATTGAGTTGAAAGTCCAATCTAATCCCGGGTAAAGGAAGTGGTCAGTTTGGAGCTGAAAAACCAACATGCCTGAAAAATAAACAATATGCATCGACCACAGGGCAAACCTTGCAGAATTTTCAAATTTTCACCCAATAAAAATGACAGGAAATGCCATGTTCAAATGCAATTAATATATTTTATAGTACCTACAGTCACCCATTTTTGTCGCTGCATCAAAGTAAACCTTGTACACCATTATTCTCTGTTGACTCAGAGGTATATGAGAGAGATATAATTGAAAACGACCGTATTATCAGTGATATATATTTATATATTTGCTGCCCACCTGTTAGTAGGTTGAAAATAATGCAGCACAATATTTAAAAAAAAACTTTAATTTTTATTTTAGAAACACCTAAACTTTATATAGAATACAGTATGAAATATAGCGCATAAGATATATCTTGAACAATACTTTCCGAAAGTGGAAAAATGAATTTCACAAAATGGTAAAGCATAACACATAAAGTACGTCTGTCATGTTACTGGCATGTACATTAGAGTAAGATGAAAATGGCCTTATTATTTTTTTTTTAGATTTTAGTTTTATAATAGTGGGGAAAATTTGTCTTTTAGCTTCAAAAAATATTTAAAAAAATTGGTCGCAATAATACATTATCTTAAAGTGTCGCAAAAAGCTTGAAATTTCTAAAAAAAAATTGAAAAAAAAAGATGGAAATTTTTAAAAAGGGTCTTTTAGTAGATTTTTAGTAGATTTTAGTTTGCCAAAAGTGGTGGAAAGTTAGTTTTTATGTTTAAAAAGAATTTTTAAAAATTCTGGTTGCAATTCAAAAATATTCCGAGGTGCCGCAAAGAGCTTAAATGTTGTTAAAAAAATAGAAAAAATATATAAATTTTGATAAAATATTTTTATGAATTTTTCGTTCATATAATGTTACAAAAGATGATTTTAAATACATATATAAGCATTACAATTGGAAAAATTATTAATCACAAAGTATATTAATAAAAATATTTTTATGTCCAGTTTTGCATTTTTTACTTCTGTATCCTTAATTATTACAAAAGTCAAAGCTGCAAAATGTTTGTTTCTACTTCATTGCCACATTAAACAGATTTTTTAAATTAAATTTTGAATTAATTTTGATGAATGTATCCTTCTCTTGCGATTGAACCTCAGAACATTTTGAAACGAAACAGTCTCAGAGCTCTTTCTCCTACTTGCATGTGACAACTAAGCCATTGAAAGTCGATAACCGAGTCCACGATACTATTTGGTTCAGCTTGAGATGGTTTATGCATAAAGTTTTAACTTAATATTAAACCTCACAGGCACTTGGTAATTTCATCGCTTCTTGTCTATTTGATGGATCTGGTTGGCCTGCCCCTTTTTGCAAAGAACACTGTTGTTCTTCATCGTTGTCACTGTCGCCAATATTCGTTTCTGATGCAATAGTATTTTTTGTCTGTTCTTGATTAAACTTAACTATTCTCTGTAGTTCTTCAATTTATCTTTCTTCTTTCTTCTTGAAAACGCTTATGGCAATAATATCAATATTACATATAACCATTTTCCTATTAGAGCATTTATCTTTTAGAACCTTTTATTCCATAACTGGCACCTTTTTTTTATACAAATCAGCAATATCAAAAAAAAAAAAATCTAGTTTAATCTGTACATTTTGTGAGGTTGAAATTAAACTTATCTGAATATTTTCTGCTTTTAGACTTTAAAAAAATCCCTGCATTTGCATGATAAACTTTTATCATTTGTGAAATTCGTTTGCTAGAAGAAACAAGAATAGAAACTCTTGAAGATATTTCTTCTATTATGGGAACTAAAGAGTCACATATTTCACTTAAAGAAGGATTCTTCTCTGAAGCGGACCGCGGTGGCCTGGCGGTAAGGTCTCGGCTTCGGAACCGGAGGGTTTCAGGTTCGAGACCCGATTCCACCGTTCTGACCAAACGTCCTCCCGCTGGTGTTGTGTGGTGTGGAGAGGGGGGTGCCAGCTCAGTTGTCGTCCTCGTCAACTGACCGCGGTTCAAAATTACGAGGACTGTCCCAAAATAGCCCTAGTGTTGTTTCAAACGGGACGTTAATATAACTAAACTAAACCTTCTCTGAAGCAATTTTGAGGTTATATCTAATATAACAGTAGCACTTAATTCATCTTCTAACTTCAAGCAAATCACTAAATTTCCCAAAAATAGAACACTCCGATATTTTTCTTTTCTTTACTAACTTAGACTGCCCCATTTTTACTCACAGTAAAGCATACAAGCACAAACTGACAAATCAGCTACTTTAATCAATCACACAATAGACGGAGGGGATACACCAACTCAACTGAATTCAGCAAAGCTACTGATTTGAAACAGCTCTGTCCTTGTCACTGGATGCAGACAAATACCCGCATAATTTCAATAACAACCGCTCCGCCAATACAACAGTAAAACTTTACTGTTGTATTGGAAACTTTAACTTTTTTGTACTGAAACTTTAACGTCCTTCCGGCACTTCAAGATATACTCTAATATTTTCTATAATTTTTATTTATCTTATCTATACCAAAAGACAACTTTTCCGTGCTATTACAAATTAGAAATCAAAAGTTGATTATTTCGCAAAAAAACATTGAAATGTAGCAAAAATTTCAATTTTATGAAAGTATAAATATCCTTGCGGCATCTCAAGACCTTCTCAAGACCTACTCTAATGTTTTTCATATTTATAATTAATTTTATCTTTACCTAAAACAACTTTTCCGAACTATTACCAATTAAAAATCGAAAATTGATTTCCCCCCCCTTATGTGCATCTATTAAATAAACCGTAAGTAGCAATAATGAACATGATCTTGATTTGAACGTTGACGTATAGGTGAAGTATACAAAAATTCTTGAATTTGAATGCAAATAGCGTCTTCTAGACTTAACTCTTAAACTATTTTCGTAGCATTTGCTTAATTCTTGTTAAATAGATAAGTTTTTTTTAAACAAATTTCAATTAATATAATTATTAATTTCACCTAAGTTAAACTTTCTTTCTCGATAAATATATATATATTTTCTGAATAAATTTATTTATTTTATTGTAATATAAAAATAAATCCCAATTTAATGAATAAATCTCAGAGAAGAAAATAATTTGCTATATTATGAAATATTTGTTAAGCTAAACGGTGGATAAAATTTTAAGAAATAATAAAGTTTCGCAAACATAACTTTTTTAATTCTCTTTTTTAATATTGATATTAAGGAAAAAAATAACGCATTTTTTATTATTTGCATTTATTTATGTTTTTTATATGCATTCTTAGGGAACATCCAGCTACTGAAAGAAAAATATTTGTTGTTTAATTTACTTTGCAGAAAATAAAACAGATAGTATAGCCTATGATTCAAGATATTTATTTATTTTTATATAATATTCAACAAACTGAAATAAAAGCTAAAAATTGGTAATTTTTCAATATTTTTATTGACATTTGACTGGTTATCGTTTTACATGCAAAATAAAACACATCAGACGAATTATACCATACATTTTTGTGGCATATATGCATAAAGTTTTATATTTTGGAAAAGAAAGCATTTACTTACTTTTCAAGACTTGACTTAAATCATACAAAGAACTGTTTTTTAAATAAATTTTATTATTCTGTTTCACTTACTGATTCTATATTTTCCCATATAAGTGGGGTTTTGATTTAAATAAAATACTACAGCCTCAGATATAATTTATAACAAAGCATTATCACAGAATTTAGTATGAATTTTGATTTAAGTTTTATCATAATTTAGATGTTACAATGAAAGTGGTGTCATATTAAAACTATTAGTATAAATAGTTCTAATAATTCAAATGATTTAAGATTCAATTATTAAAATTATATAAAACTTTTACAAATATATAAATTTTTGGAAGATTTTCTTTTTATTCATATAATAGAATCGAAAGTAATTTCATTTTTGTTAAATTCCATTAATTTAGCAATGTCCGAATAAAATAACCCACTAAAATATTATTAATGACCTTTAAATGTATGTATTAATCATTTTAATTATCCAAAATATTTATACTACTGTTTTGATATTAGAAGAATACAATTTGAATAAATAAATGTTTTGACTATATTTGTGTCAAATATGAATGTTTATTTATGTTTCAAATACTAAAATTGAATCACTTTCTCTAAAGTGAAGTTTATTTTTGTTATATCTGCTGTTTACTTTGGATCAAAGAGAATTCATAAAGGAACTTGGTTTGAGAAAAACGATATTACTTTCTGCAAAATTTCTATAATTCTTTCGAACATGTATATGATATTATCCTTCCAGAAGTAATAAAAGCACTTCTAAGAAAAATATTACCGCGCCATTTCTGTAAATATAGAAAAGCGGTGACCCGCTCATAAAATGAAGCCTATAAGGCAAGCTAATGCATAATTTTGATTTCTTTTCCTAAAATCTTATTTATTTTTGGCGATTTTATGTCTTTCCATGCGCCAGATGTTTCAAGTCTTAAGAAAAGGCAATTTCGTACTATGAGGGAACATGTCCGTCATAAATTAGTTGAGAGGATTTATAAATTGCACTAAAAACTCACGTAAAATATGGTAATTTCTTTAGATGTTCCTTCTAAATGGTAACAAGAGTATGATTTAATTTCAGATCTTTAGCCTGAGGGTTTAATGGTTAAAATCCTTCTCCTTTAAGGCCGTTTAAGACAATTGTTTTGGTTAAATAGCATAACATGCAATTTTTATAATGGCAGATTTAGGGTGATAAAATTTAAGAACCACCACTGTAGAAAAGTGCTTGAATTAAAAAGAAAAAAAATACTTGTCTAAAAAAATTAAATAAACGATTAGAGCATAATATATGAGTATTTGAGATGAATTCTTTTTCAGGAAAAATTTTTCTACGCATAATTGCACTTTAAGAAAGTGATTGAGCAATTAAGCACTCATTTATTCTTTATTGCTTTTAGTAAGAAATGCTACTGTAAATCGATCAGTGGAAAAATTTGAACTGTTGCAGTTAAATTAATAATAATAATATTAATAATATGTTTTAAAATGTAAATGTTCTTTTGATATGTATTTAAATCTGGCATTCTTGTAAAATATATTGAATACAATGATTCTTTCGATAATTTTGAGGAATTTGATACTATTTTATCAAGTGCAAAGATTTACTTGATAAAAAAAATTAAACGAATGCCAATATTTATCAAAGTATCGATATTCTTCAAATTGAATCGATATTCTTCAAATTGAATCATTGAAATGTATCTACAGTGTACCTACAAATGTATCTACAAAAGAACATACTTCTATATGTATTTGTTTCTTATCTACTTCAAAAATATTTGATACATGAATAATGATGATGAAGTTCCAAGACACAATTACTGTTGTTATATTTAATTATATTTAAACAAATATCTGGTGTAATTATTTTATTTGTCATAAATTAAATAATTACACCAGATTTATGCATTAAATTCTTTTTTTTTTCATAAGAATAAAATTTTTAACTTAGATTATCTATGATTTTAATTGCAATTTAATCTTGTTTCATACAGGATTAATAGAAATAATAGTATAAATAAATTTTGCGTGCTTTGAATTCATGTTAGAACCGTACTATGCATCAAATCATCTTTGTAATGTATATTTATATTTTTAAGATTAATATTTAGGACATTTTTATCCTTTCTTTTCTTTCCTTTTATTTCTTCATTAGGCAAATATAACATTTTTTTGTCCGAATTTCTAACAGTATTTTATTGTAAGTAATTTAAAATTAGTTTTTTAATATTTCGCTAAAATTAGGTTATTCTATGGATTTATATTAAATTAATAAAGTGATGAAGACTTTAAATAGATGTTTCTCGACATAGCATTTCTGCTTATGTACAATTTTTAAGATCCTAAATTATTTTTGACAAATGAAACGTGAATTTTCTGAAATATATGTTTACTCGGACCTTGTGGGAGTTTAATTGTAAGATATATAGTCTTTATTAAAAAAATTAAGTAAGAATGGAATTAAGTAATGCATTTTTGAAAACACTTTTTGCCTTTAATAATAAAAATAAAAACAAATGAAATATCTGAAATATAAAGAAGCCCATACCTAATTATATGATAAATATTCCATGAAACTTAATTTTGCAAAAAAAAAAAATGCTAATTTAGAAAAAGACTATAAAGAATTAAATTAATTATTTTCTCAAAAGCAAATTTTAGAAGAACATCCAAAATATATGTGGGCGAATAGTTATAGAACATAACATTACATGGAATACTATTACAACTTAATTCCAAATATTAAAAAAATATATTTTTATAATATCTTCAAATTTATTAAAAATTATAAATCTAACAAAAAGTAATAAACCAATTAAATGTTCTTAACCGTATTTAATGTATTATATTTTGCCACAAACTTCATTAAATATGCCATATGGCATAATCGTAAACCGAATTTATTAAATTGTGCTATCCTACTAACTTCATTAATTATATTATGTTTTGTGAGAAACTTCATAAATTGTATTGCATTCTAAGTTAATGCTTGACGTAAAAGTTCGCAAGTTTAATAATAATGATGGCAGGCTTTCAGTATTTTTTAATTAAATAAAACATACTTTTTCGTCTTTATTATTAGATTCTCGAATGCCGAAAAGTTTACCTACACCAGAAATTTTGTTCATTTGTTTGATAGCATCACAAAAACATTATTACACTGTTCTTATTAATTCTATGATTCCTAAGATCATTTTAATTCCAAAATCTCTGAATATTGGTGCACACGAGATTCTCTTTCAAGGATTTGAAAAAACAAATCTCTATATTCCCTTAAATGTCACAGTGGCAGTGCATATTCTTAGTTGCTATACAAAAAAGGTAGCCGCTTAGCTAGTAGCTATTAAGATAATGTATGTATATTTTGAATGTTCCTAGAAAAGTAGCTATTAAGTTAATGTATGTATATTTTGAATGTTCCTAGAAAAGTAGCTATTAAGTTAATGTTCCTAGAAATGTTAATAGGAAGCTATCTGTTCCCCAAATCCATGTGGGCAAACGTCTCTGGTGAATAAAGCACGCACCACCGGTATTCAATCAATCGCATTTAACCCTTTCGCGACAAGGTTTTTTTTTTTTTTTTTTTTTTTTTTTACATCAGAACAATTTTGGTAGCATAAACTATGAGTAGGGCACACAAAAATGCTAAAACTAAGATGTTATATTTTTAGGAATTTTTTAAACACTGATTTAGGCCCGGGACATATATGTTCCATCAGTCCTGAGCACTGGGACATATGTGTCCCAGTAGTCCTCAATGAGTAATTTTGTAAAGAAAACTAATGATTTTCTACTCATAAAAGTTTTATTAAGAATGGTATGGTTTGAAACAATCAATGCACAATAGAACATTATGCATCGTGCACATTATTTTAGTGCGCGATTCCTTCTTTTGTTGTGCACATTTACGGCACCGCCGTCGTGTTTTTGTTGTTACTGGCAGATGGTCACCAACATGAGCAAGCTTCGTGACGTTTTGGTGGGTGTCCAGTTCCTCTACGGCGTTGATACTGTGCATTGAGCTTCCCGAATGCCATCAAGGCTTCTGCAAGAGGTACAATGAAGTCAAGAAGTGGGGTTTTTCGATGTTTCAGTTAACTGATGAAAGTGATGCCGTATCAGTATCACTCAAAGCATCGTTGTGCTTTGTAATTTGGGGAATGATATCATGATCGATATCCATTTCACACTCGTCTGAATCGGATGAGTACTGCAAATTGTGTGCTGGATCTTGAAAATCGGGATCGTCTATTTTGTCATCCAAATCAATATCTTCGTCTTCTGACACTTCTAAAATTTTTTTTGATTTCTTCATTAGTAAGTCCACGGCGTCGAGTTATTTTAGACTGAATTAATTTGTGCCTAAATTAAAATGGTTAAGCAACTATTTCAAAAGTAACCGAAAAATACAATATCAAGAAAAATGATCACATAGGACTGTTGGGACAATGTTTTCCCACAATCCAAGACGAGAGGGACACATATGTCCCGATAATAAATACGGAAGTAAAACTTTGCCACTTACCAGTTTATTAGAGGTAATCCGCTTTGTGAGTAACTTATCTGGCCTTAGATTTATGGATCAATCAAAATTTAATCGAAAATAGGCGGTATTTTCCAAAACTAAACTATTTACGTTCGTACAGTATGGAATGAGCTGCTACAACACTTCAAAAACGCGGGAATTTCCTTATGTACGGGAGTGTCATCTATGTTCTATGAATGAAACTACCTTCAAAAATATTGGCAGGACTGGTGGGAAAGTCTTCCATTAGACTGAGAAGCGTTTCTATCCCAAAAGACTTTTTTGAAATTTGCTTGGGACATATGTGTCCCGTTAGGCGCGAAAGGGTTAAATACCGAGCGATTCTGTTTGCAGTACTCATATTCAATAATAATAATAATAAATAAATAACAATAAAAAAGATAAATAAAATAAAACGTTTGGTTTTATTAAAAAATATCTTTACAATAATTGCAATTTCATCATTTCCACTTTAAATTAAAGTTGAAGTTTTACCGGAAGTCACAACAAATTAGGAAAATATATATAGTAAATTGAACGAAACGATCTAAACAACAGTATAAGTTTGGTATGACTATCAAAATTTGAAGATTAAAAATGTCTTGTTTGAGAAGATATTAACAGACAAGTTATTTTAAATATTTGACTGAAAATTGCAGCTAGCGGTAATATTGGCGAACCGACTGGTCGCCAAAGGCGGCTTGTAAAATAATAAAAACAATATAATTTTGATTAAAAAAACCTGCAAAGTTACGCTATAACTTGTAACATTACATTATTATATAATAAATTCTTTCTTATGCTGTAAAGAGGCATTCAGTTACATTTTCTTAAATATATCATTCAAATGTTTGCATAATAAATGTGTGATTTAATAATTTGAAAAGCAACATACATTCCACGAAATAGCAATGCAATTAATGCTATTCTATTCGATGCTATTTTTTTATTCCGTTATTCCGTTCTTCATCAGGCACTTTTTTATTATGCATGATATAAATTTTGATATTTCCTTAATTTTTTTTAATCTCGAATATAATTACCATATATAAGACCAAAATTAGAAAAAAAAAACGATTATTTTTATGATTTTAATTGAAATCTAAATCAGACTACAATATATTTCTCCTCCCACAAACTAACTTTTAAAACAAATATAGCAATGAATTTAAATGATATTCTGTTATTGCAGAAAGTTCCGAAAAGAAAATTAATTTCAAGAATTTTAAATTAAATCTAAGGTTTTTCATATTTTATATATAATTAAACAGAAATTATCTGTATTATGAAGGAAAGTAAAGCTCTTTAATATAATAAATATAATGGATTCTGCTGGTATCTTTTATAAAATGCATTTTTTTTTCAAAATCTTCTTAACGGAATAAAAAAAATAATTAAATCAAATTTGAATTTTATTTTTATTGATTATGTTCAAATATAAAACATAAATGAAATAAACATTTTTTTAAACATATATTTTTTCGGTAACTTATCAACTGAAAATAACGCTTCTGACTACAAAAAGTATTTAATATTTTTTTTTATTATTTTTTCTTAAATGTTTTAATGAGAGAAGAAGATATTTAAGATTCGTTTGGCAATAAAAAAATATCTACATATCATTCTTTTAGTCAAACGATGATGTATTTGTAAAACAAGTTGATTAGAAAAAAAATACAATAATGGTTTTGTTGATAAAAACATTAATTTATATTGCCAAATTTAAGTATTATTATAATAAATTATTTTTCCAAATCTATTTTTTGAATATATTTCTTGCTTTAGAAAGCATGCATTATTAATTTTCTAATCGTAAACTATTTTTAAAACTCAGTTGTTTCCAGCGATTGATTTTTGTTTACACAAATACATTAATTATTTGGATATTTAAAAATCCAAACATTTTAAAAGGACTTTAAGATACACTTTTAAACACTCGGGGAAGATATAAATATGATAACTATCTTAAATGCCCTTTTAATAGTTTATTTTATTCATTGAGTTAATTTACTATTCGGAATGATTAAAAGCATGATATGATTCCTTATTTCTTTGCAGTGCTATCAAAATGCGTTGCTTTAGATAAAATTAGTAAGTGATATAAGGGGACCAAGTACATTTGCACTTATGAGATGAATTTAAATTATATTTCATTCAAATAAGAGATATTTAATTGATCATGAAACCGTATAGTTTATATAGGTTTGAAAGGCCGAAAGTTCGTAAATTATCCTTTAATAATGAATCCAAGAGAAGTTTAGTTTAGTTATATTAACGTCCCGTTGTAAAGCAACACTAGGGCTATTTTGGGACGGACCTCGTAATTTTGAACCGAGGTCAGATGACGAGGACGACACCTGAGCTGGCAACCCCCTCTCCACACCACACCACACCAGCGGGAGGACGTTTGGCATGACGGATTTAACGTGCAACAGACCCCCTTACACGACGGTTCTTTGGTGGAATCGGGTCTCGAACCTAAAACCCTACGGCTCAAAAGCCGAGACCTTACCACCAGGCCACCACGGCCATGAATCCAAGAGAAAGCTACTGTGATAGAAAGAGAACTTTATTGCTTTTTCCTCGAAAGGCACTTTCTTCATATTTCAGTACGCATATATTTATTTTTATCGTCTTGGTCCAATTCTATAAAGAGCCAATCTAATAAAATATTCAAATGAAAATTAATTTATCTCAAAACTGAATTTATTAAATATGGTCAATTTTTGATCTTCTCCTGTCTCCTCTGTAATCTCCCCTATAATTTTACTGTTCGCCCTGGAATTTAGGGAAATGAATCAATGTTCTTAATTTTTAACAGATCCTTCAAATTTTTATATCGATTCTAAAAAAATGATAATTGTCATTAAATACAAAGAAACTAATTGCTCCAAAATGCAAATAATATTTCTAAAATTTATTGACAAAAATTCACTGCTTTATTTATATAAATAATTATGTAATTCATGAAAATATTTCTGGAATACCTATGGAAATAGAAAAGCGTATAAAAGTTAGGAAATGTGATCTTTACGGATACAATAACTCTTAACTGCTATATATGATTTTTTGATCAGATATTTTTATTTAATATTTTTTTTAATTATTAAAATAAAAAATATGAATAACTTTTATCATAGATAGAAAAAAGTGTCTTATGGAACATGTCATTTAGATTATCAGTCTTAAATGATTAAAAAATGAAATTCATAAATAAGCGTATAACAATAATCAATGCATTGTATCTGACGAAGAAAATTAAGTTTCGATTTTGCTCGGTTATCTCCAGGAATGGTTTATTGAATGTAATAAAGATCGAGACAAGAAATAGTTGAGAACAGTGGCAGCAGTACGTGTCATTGAAGCATTGAGTTGGGGAATATGTATCTTATTTAAGGCTCCCTAGAAGAAAACATAATCACTATATCACTTATTTTAGTGGAAATTTTTTAACATTTATTTATTTTAATTTCAACCATATTTAAAAATGAGAAATCAAACTTTTTTAAGGGTCATTAGCCATTACATTAAAAAAAAGGCACTGTTTAAAAAGTCCTATAGAATATGATTATGCACTCACGTTAAATTAATTATACATGCCTTCTAATAAGACTATTTAAAATTGATGAAAATGATAGCTTCATTAATAGCTTCATTGATATACCGATATTGGTACCACACTTCTTTTCTGTTCTGGGGCATAAGGATAGAAAAGAATATAAACCAGACGTTTAATAGCTAATATGGCTCTGTCTTACAGTTATATGTATTTCCCAGTGTGCGCTCATACTGGATATTCGGTAATTTATGAACTCATTTGCCTGACAAACCAACTCCCCTTTCCTTTAAAAGCAATGTTTTCTGGATTTGAATGGCTCTAAGAAGGGAAGGGAAGTTACAATCGTCATCATCGGAACTTCTTAGATATGCTGTATAAGGTTAATGTACAGATGTTAAGGTGGTTAATCCATATTCCATAAATATATGCATTTTCTGAAAATCCTTCAATCGGATGAGTTCAATGTAGATAATCTTTGTTCACCTTTAAAATAAATTCTGAACCAAAGTACCTATCTTTAGCATTTCTACCTAAGCATTTCTTTTTTATTTAAATTAATACTATTGTTTGTGCAATCAAAAAAATTAATTACTTTCACCATTCTTCTAACTTAAAAAAAACAATTTATACCCTTTTATAAATCTATTATTTTCTATATTGTCTTTTATGTAAAATGATTCTTGATTGGAATCATGAATCCCGACTAATTAATGCGAAATGATTTATTATAATATTAATGATACCTATTTCTAGCCAAATTCCAGCCTTTGTTAGAAATTGGTATTCCTCTTTCGCATTCAAAGTGGCTTTTATTTCCATTCTTCGAAATACGTTAAAAACCCACAGGTGAACTCGACAACAATGGCGAACCAAACGTACTTTTTATTTATTAAGGCAATGGAACAAACAATAAATTCTATACATTTTAAACATTTCATGTATCTTTATTTTGTTTATGAACAAAATGCAATTTTAAAAAAGGACAAATGCCCAAGGCATAATGGCAGATATGCAAGATACAGATATCTGAATGTTTAAGGCTAACTGCAAAGATTAATCTTTGTTATTTTCTAAATTGAAATAGTTTCGCGTACAGAGTTCTACCGTTGTGATTAAAAGAAAATTAATTAGTATGGCCGGATGGAATTCCTGTAAGTCGCTGTTGGAAACAAGAATTAATTTAATGGTATTTTGTCTTTTCGAACGGAGCGAAACAAAGATGGAGTATTCATAAATGTTTGATTTTACCGGAAACAAGAGAATATTTTTTGAAGAATAAAATGCATTTATTAAGTATGCTAGAAATATCTATAACAGTTTAATTTTTTTTCATTTGTTCTTTGAGTAAACACGTATTTTAATTCGGTAATAAGGATTTGATATGTCGCGTTATTGGCAAATTCATTTAATAATACAAATTTAATATTATGTCATACTTCAGTAATAATAAAGGATAAATATATAATTATCACCAAGTAGTGAGTGTCTGTAAAAGTAAAAATTTCAGTTTTTCGAGTCTTATAGGTCGTAAATTAATTTACACTGGACAAATTTAATATGTTGTGTAAACCAAAGATCGAGATTTCTATTTTGTTGACGGAAACAGCGTATAATATATTAAATAATGTTTCAGTTTTATTTATTTACATTTATCTCGAGATATATTATCCAAACTTAATTTTTAATTTAATATTTCTTATTTATCTTCTTTAATTAAATAACCCATTCATTAATCCCTTCACATATGATTTACTTAACTTATCAATGATGCTAACTTATAGATAATGTATCCTATTTGGGACATTTATTATTATTTTGATTCCTAATATAATAAATTTGAGATATTTAGGTTTTCTAAGTGATTTTTGCTTTCTAAATTGCTTACTACTCTCATTTAATTTCATATTTAAAAGTAAAATTTCAATAATTAGAAGTGCTTGTCAGATGCGTCACTGCATGCCGGGAAGTTAAGCTACATGTATTTGTGACATAATTATAACAACATAAATCTATAAAGTAAAAGAACACAAAACATCAGATTTTATTCTGGGATTTTTAAGGGATTTTTTCTGTTAAGGAAATGCAGACAATTACGTCTAATAATGATTCCTCATGACCCGAAAATCCCCTGAAATTAGGCCCAATAGATATACCATTTTAACAGAAAAAAAATACAAAACAACAAATTAGAAGAAAAAACACTAATAAGTAAAAATATAATAACAAAACAACAAGAAAACCAAAATACCATAAAATAACACTAAAGAAAAAACGAAAAGGCAAGAACATACCATCAACAGTCAAGGAAATTTTAATCTATCGATTGTGATTGCCGCTTATTAAAAACACAAAGCTAACGGTAATTTAGGTAAAAATTGTAAGCTCCCAGCGCCACCTATTGAGTGATATAATATGTAAGGAAAGTTCTATTTTTTATTTAAGCCAAGGGATTAATCCCAAACCATACCTTGTTACCGGATTCTTTTTTATATTTTGTTATATTTTTATTTGGTTTATTTTTTTTCCTATTAACTTGATTTTTATACTTTTGTATGTATATATATATATATATATAGATATAGATATATTATAAATGGATTAATTTAAATTTAAATATAGTCCCCATTCTTATAAACGCAAACGGTTTGTTAAATTCCTTAATAATATTTTGAATTCCTTCTTAAAATGAGTGGACAATGCCTTCAAGACTTTTCGCTTACTTGAGAGATCACCGAGTATTGTAAATTATTCAGGTTCCAGCTTTAAAAAAAGAAGAAAAATCCAATGCATCTGAGTTTTTCATTTGAATATTCAAGTTTTTCTCGTCTACCTGTTTATACTTACTTTTCTTAAGTGGTATGCAATGGCAAATATTAATATAAAATGCATTTAAATTGGTGAATGGATTTCCTTTAGAATTTTTGATTGGTTGTTAAGTTTTGCATTCCTGTGTTAATTTTACCAGTTTCACGATGATATTTTAAAACAACAAGCTGGCAACTTTGAACTATTTATAATGCTCGACGCACCCGAAAAACTTCGAAAATATTATAATATAAATTAAAATAATCCTATCTTATGTTATATAAATATAAACGATGTAAAAGTTAATTATTAACAATATGAATGATATATTATCCTAAGGAATTTTGGCATCGCTACTTTTTATTTTTTTTATTTGACTTATTTCCTTGCTAAGTGAGAAATTTGATTTAATGATAGTATACCATTTCATTCACTTTAAAAATTGCTGATTTTTCTTATCTGAAATTCATAATGTGAAAAGAATTGGGCTATCGGAGGAAAGCATCCTTAATTGAAATCAAAATGTTATTTCAGAAAACGCCACACCTCAAATGAATCATAAATAAGTCATGTCTAATATTAGGATTTGAGCGCATATAAAAGTTAAATAAAAATATTATAAAATGTCTATTTGATATTCAAGAAACCTAGAGAAGCGCATGAATCCTAATAAATTTCGCTAAAAACAACAATAATATCCAATTTTTATTTGTGATTTTGTACTTCTTAATAGAATAAACATATTTTTCTCATAGATAATTTCCATTCAGGTTTTTATAATAAAAATATATTATATGAATATTGCACAAAATAACTGAAAAGTAATATTTTCTTATATATTAATAAAACTCTAGCTTTTAAGTATAGTTGAAATTGTATTTTATACATATTTCTGAAACAATTTGAAGAAATTCGATCAAAAAAACTCACCTATTTTAAACGTAAACAATACACATACAATCTTGGAATACTTCATTTGATTTCTCAGTCTTTTATATTAAATAACGCATTTATTCCAACATTTATAATTTAATATTTTTTTCAGGCAATA
>JAPMOR010031722.1:5412-17462 GCA_026543865.1 Argiope aurantia | reverse complement strand
AGAAGAATGAAAAATTGAATTTCAAAAAATCTTTAATTAGCCAAAGATTATATATTGTTATAATTTATATATATTATATTTTATACCATTAAATAAATATAATATATAAAATATAATATATAATACAAAATTATTATATATTATATTTTATACCATAAATCTATCTCAGATTATTCAGAAATGGCATTTTGAACGAAAGTCTTCGTAAATTTTCAAGAAGAATTATAGAAAGTAAAAATATCTCATATTTTTGAGCACAGAAGGCTGTCATTGTTCAATGTAGCACAAAAACATTTTTAGTCTATCTCAATTATAATTATTTTATTTAAAGTTTAAAGAAAATTGGTTATTTTTCTTGAAAAATAACCAACACTGGCATATTTAATTGTATCAGGCAAGTTTTTAAAATAAATTTTCTGGTAAGTAGCCTTTATAAGCATTAAAAATACAAAACATGCCTCAACATATTTCATTTTATTAGATTTATTTCCAGGGCCCATTATTCGGTGCTAAGCGTTCATTACAAGTGCTAAAAATAAAACCTGGAAAAACTATACTTCGTATCGAGCTTAAAATGAACTCATAAATACGCAAACAAGCACCCCCTGCAGTGCTCAATTCCTGGACGTGTCATTAGAGACGATGACACCCTGTCAAACACAATCTTTCCTGCAAAATAAAGAAAAACAAACTTCAAACCATACACATTTTCTTTTATTTGATTTTTTTTTCGTCTTTTCTTTCCTATCGACCTTAGTCCGGTTGCAAGCACAAGAAGAAGAAGAATACAAACAAACAAACAATCTCTAAGAAGAATTCTCGTCGCTGTTGGAGCGCACTCCCTGTTCTTGAAGAGTATTTCTCCAAGATATAAAGTCTCTGCGTGGAAATCACTAGAACTCATTTTGGAGATCTCGGAGGCGAGGTGTCATCGTTGGTACAAGACATGTCATCATCTCAGAGGTACTCGGTTCCATTTCGGGTACCATTACATACTAGTGTCTTCAATACATCCAGTTCTTCTGGCACACTCAAGATTTTCCCCAGTCTTATCATTATTATTGGTATTTTTCACACCGGACTCAAAGTGCGTGGATTTTGTTTAGAAAGGATTGACAAAAAAATAACTGATTTCTTTGCGGAAAGTTTTCGTTTCGTCTCTTGAGTGGGCTCCCTCCTAGTGTTGTCGTTTCTTTCTTTTTTTATAACAAGCATTGGTAAGGTTTTTCCAAAAAATTTTCTTTCGTGTGTCAGAAAGTACGGTTAGATATTTTATCGTTTTCTTTTAAGCTAGGTGTACTCCATAAATAGAAAAAAATGTGGAGCCTGTTGTTAGAAACCGCTTGTTATCGGAAAGTGTGTAGATAATTCAAGCATTTTATTTATGTTACATCTTCATTATATTTGGTGTTTTTGAAATGTGTATCTTTTTATTTATTTTTTGCTCTCTAATGCTAGTTAAGCTATTTATCTATATTATACTTTGGTTTTTTTTCCTTCATATCTGCATTTTTCTTCAATAAATTTATTTTACATTATAGCAAAAAAAAAGGAAACTGATCTTTAATTTAAAAAGATTAGCCTTTAACAGTATTTATCAGTTTTCATTTTGTATTTTTGAATTGTAAATAATTTCTTGGTACAAAACTTTGTTTCGTTTCGAAAAAATAATAACGAAGGCTTTCTTGTGAAAAAAAATAATAATAAACTACATATTAGTTAATATAAATTGCAACTTCATATTACATTTTTTGAACACATTTGTTTTCCTAGAAAGTACTGAAAGCAGACAGTCGAAAATTTTGTAAAAAAACACAAAGGTACTGCTTTTAAAGACATATGAAAAGTCAGTAAAGATGGTTTTGATAAGGAAAAAGAATTTGTGTTAAAATAAATAAGACTATAGGTTGCATATTTATTTCATTCATAAACTATAGTTTAGGAGATATTTAAGATTGATTGCTTTAACCACAGTAATTTCAGTGTTATTGCTGGTTAATATGTCTATAAAGTAGAAAAAGTGTTAAAATCGATGCCCAAAATGGAGGGGTCGTCAAATTACGGAGTTCAGCAGAGTTTCAATAAAATTATATCGGAACAATATGTTAGAATATTATTAATGTTATTAGAATAATAATTATAAAATATTGCCAGATTTGTTCATCTTCTTTCCCTGTGTATTTTTGATTTATAATTAATTTCTTTTTAAAAATGTTGGCTCTTTTCCGAAACAATAACAGCAAACAATTTTCTTAAGAAAAAGAAATATTAATTAAATTCATATTCGCTAAAATAGAGTGTGAATTCATTTTGCATCTTTCGAAGATTCGCATTTGTTTTTTTTTTCTAGAAAGCACTAAAAGCACGCAGTCGAAAAGTTTTTAAAGAGCAAAACGTTACTAGATTTAAAAATATATGAAAAGTCAGTAAAGATGGTTTTGATAAGGAAAGCGAGTTTCAGTTAAAACAAATTAGATTATCGATTGCATTTTTAATTCATTCATAAATATAATTTAGGTGATATTACAGACTAATTACCTTTCTTACAGTAGTTTGAATGTTATTGTTTATTAATCTGTCTACAAAGTCGAAAAAGATATTAAAATTTATTTCCAGAATTTGAGGTTATCATGTGATGGAGTAGAATAGAGGCTAGAAATTTAAAATAATTATACAGGAAAAATATATTAGAGTATTATTATTAGAATAATAGTTATGAAAATAGAATATGCTACATAAGTGAAATATAAAAATACGTATTTTATTATGTTTACGTATAAATATTTAATATTTAAAACAAGTCATAAAAATCATATTACTCTGTAACGTTGATTTACTATAAAATTAAAAGTTATTGATGATAAGTTTTTTCCAAATACAGCACTGTTTTTTTTTTCATGATTTTTAGGATTCATCGGGGAAATAAACTGTACATCATGTTAAGACTATGCTATGGGCATTTTCATCACACACACACACACACACACGTGCGCGCGCACGCATACATATGATGGGGGGGGGAAGGCAACGACAAGTATTAATACTTGGCATATATTTATTAAGAAACGACATATAAGTTAATATAAGGACAAAATGTTTCTTAACTAATATACTTATATAAAAGGTAAATGCATATGCCTTAATCATTGCTATTATGGCGATGATTAAAGCATTTATAACAATAAACGTAAACTCGTATATGCTAGTTATGCGGAATTAAAATTATATTATTTTCTGTGCCCACTTTAACTATATTTATCTGAATTTATTCTGTTATATTAATGATATTCCATTTCTATTGAAGACCGTTGCTGATTTCAAATTCAATAGCAATATGAAATTTCCAGTTATTAGTCGAATTCTTTTTTCCGCTAACATATCACATCACTTGTTTTGGAACTCGTCACACCTGTTTAACATTACATAAAAATATTATTTCTATTTGAATTTGAATTTTTCATATCAGAGTAATTAAATTTATAAAAAAGTGTTTGATTATTGAAAACATTTCGTTGAATGCTATATAAATTTACTTATTTGTTATATACGTTATATTTGAAAATTTAATACTCTGTCATAACATTACATAAAAGATATGGATCTATTTGCATTTTTAATATTAAAATTATTATAGTTAAAAAAATTGCTGAATGTTATTTAAATGCACTTATTTGTTGCATTCATTTTATTTGAAAATTAAATACCTTTTGTTGTTAATTGTATTAAAATACTTATATCAATATAACTGTATTTTTTTATCGAACTGTTTAATTACTTCCTTTAAATAAGCACTAATTATGTTTTTAATAATTTGCAATGGGATTCCAAAGCATTTGTTCTATAACAAATAAATTTACTACTGTTCATCTGAAAATAATTCCAGCCAATCATGGTATATTTTTCTATATATTAACTAATAATAAATATCAGAAAAATAAATCAACTGTATAATATTAAAATATTAATAGTTTGAATAAATTAATTGCAGTTTGAGTTAAGATTTAATTCCAATTCATAATATTGTAATATTTTAATAATAGCATTTAGTATTTGCTCTGTAGGTGATAAATTACTGAACTGTTATTTTGATTACAATTCTAGAATTTTCATTCATTCTATCGCTACTTGATATATAAAGAAATAATAACTGTCTAGAAAATAATTTATTTGTATAACATTAAATTATTAATAGTTTGAATTATTCAATAACAATTTGAATTAAGTTTTAAATTCAAATTTGAATATGAAAGTTCATCAAAACTAAATTATAAAAAAAATATTTCAAGAAAATCAATTCAGACAATAAATTTTGAATTATGTGTAGTTTTACAATTTCTTAAATAGTACAATATTTTCTCTGTTAATTGAATATGTAAATTAAAATTATTCTTGAAGCATTTATTTTTTTTAAAAATAAAGAAGAAATATAATTAAAAATATTGCTATAACCAATATTTTATATTTCTATTTTATCTCTTATTCTTTTTATATGTATTTTCGCATGTACACATCCCTTAACTTCCTTAGATTTTTAGATTTTTTTTTGAATATGATAAAATAAAAAAAAATATTTGTATTGATTTTTAAAGTTTAGAATCAAAAAAAAGTTTGAAAAGAAAGTAAGAAAAAAAAAAAAAACTTCGAAAAAATGTGAAGATACTGTTTACCCCAAGGAAAACTTGGTGTTATGTTTCCTCTTCAATTCATTTCCTTTTCCAATTCAGTTTTATCGATTTCTTCAAGGACAAAAAAAAAAAAAAAAAAAAAGGAAACTGAGTTGCTGTTATAATCATGTCTACAAGATCAATTTCAGTCTGGTTTGTCAGTGGCCGACAGTTCTTTGTTGGTGATTTTGTTAAGGGAAATGTAGAATTGTTTTCCAATATTTTACCCTTTCTATTACATAAGAAAGAAAAGATTCTCGGAGGTTACGAAAACTAACGAGAGATATAAGAAAAAACGAGCTTTTTGTAGAAATTGTAAAGATCTTCCAAAGTAACTCTAGTGCCTTAGCTGTTAGACATAGAATAAGGGCGCTTATAAAATAGAGCCAAGAGTGGCGAGTTTTGAAAAGTCAATAAAATTGTAGATGGTTTTGCCTCAAGATTTGTGCATAAAATGTGACGGATCAGCATTGCAATGAAAAATTTATCTGGGGATAAATATCGGCTTTTATACTTCCTTGAGAAACATAAAAAATGATTTTCTGATTTCCTGGAAATTTAAAGTATTCCTCTCCGGAATTTTATTGCCAGTAGCAAGTTTATGTTGTTCTATAAATCCGACACATTTCATCAGATTTCTTCATCACTATTGGCCATCTTATGTACATAAAAAGTATTAATTTTGAAATCAAAAGGATAAACTATTACAGTAAAAACAAATTTAATTTAATTGTGTAAGTAAAAATTGATAAAATTATGATGTAAAATATATTATTTTTGTTATAAAGACAGTCTATAAAGTAAATATTTTCACTTAGAAAAAAATATCTTTCATTTTTTTGTTCATATGATTTACTTAAATTCAATTCAGGACTTTGCTTTTGAAAAAGGCATAATAATTCGAATTATAATATTCTTGTTGAGCATTTTTATAAAAATAAAAATTAATTATGGACAACACAAGTTATAGTCATATTATGTTCCTTCAAAACGATATATTAATTAAATTAAAATATAAAATTTAAAAAAAATTAAAAATATTTCGTTTCTTTTCAGATTTATTTTTTCATGAGACGCTATATTATTAAATAAATGTTTATTTTCTATATACATCATTCTATTGAAAAGATTCTGAAATAATTTAAAATCATTAAATTTACTCAATACCACACATCTGCTAGAATTAGGACAAGTATAAATGTATGTCGTAAGCTCAATAACATATCAGTCAAGCTAATGAAGATTTTTTTTTCTAAAATGGCATTCTTTTATAATAATAATAAATGATTAACTAAAGGAATATTATTCGTTCTTCTTTAAAGTATAGTTCAAATTTGAAGTAAAATCACAATCTTTAAAAGTTTCCTTGTTATAAATATGTCCCGCCCTTCTTGTTACGAATATTTTCTAAAGTGAAAATTAAGATACGCATATGTTAACATTGCGATTACTAAATTCTTTTTCTTCCCTTTTTTTATAGTTAATTTACTTGAAAATGTGCTTCCATGCACACATTTTATATCTGCTTTATCGTTTTAATTATGCAGAGGGCCGCGATGGCCTGGTGGTAACGTCCCGGCTACGGAACAAGAGGGTATCAGGCTCATAACCCGATTCCACCGAAGACTCTTCGTGTAAGAGGGTCTGGTGCACGTTAAATTCGTCCTACAAACATCCCTCAGCTGGCGTGGAGAGGGGGGTGCTAGCTCAAGTGTCGTCCTCGTCATCTGTCCGCGGTTCAAAATTATGAGGTCCGTCTCAAAATTGCCCAAGTGTAGCTTTAAAATGGGACGTTACTGTAACTAAACTTAATTATGTACATGCATTTTTATAAGCAGAATTATCGTAACAATTTTTCTGGAGATAATTATTAAATTTTTTGATTTTTAGTGAATTTTTTTCGAATAAAAAACATTTGATTCTAAAAAAATTTGCATTTATATATCTAAATAACAGTGAGCGTTTCCGTGAACTGTTTTAAGTAAGGAGTAAGGCACATTCTGAATAGAATTAAATCAGCAATTAAAACGTTATTATTTAGTGTTTAATCGATAGAAAATGAATTTAGTTTAGAGTAAATACTTTACGAATTTCGAAATATCTCGTTTGAATTTATACTTCTTTATAGTAAAACGTTATTGACGATTATATTTTGGTTGAGAAATTCATTCAAATAATGATTTATATATTAAGCTTTTATTACCATGTTATTTTTATCAAGAAACATTGCATATTAAATACTTCACATGAATATTACAAGTAAAATTGTAATATTACAAGATGAATATTATAAGAAAGTAAATTATCAAGGCTCCTTGCACATTATTTATTTTGGCATAAAAAAGAGAAGAGGCAAAAGTCGAGGTCAAAACACTTTTATTAAATAGGCATGTTTGATGAATGTAAATTTCTTTTTATTTAAATTTTACACTTTTAAAACACTTTTTAAATAATACTTTTTGATAATAAAATATAATAAGAATTGAATATGAAACAAATTATTTTTATCTTTTTTATGCTTCCTTTGCCTGTTAATAAAAATAAATTATATGAAATAAATGTATTCTGTAAAATATTTTCTTCAGAGTAAATAAAGAGTCATTCAAAAACGTTCTTTATAATGAATCAATGATTTTTATTCACATTTACAAGGAAAAAGTTTCATATTACGAAATTCAGTAAATCATAATGTGGTATAGAAAATAATTTTTTTGCAAAATAATAACATATCTTTATTAATAATTTAGACTTCAATGTATAAAGAAAAATAAAAAAAACAATTTTTCAAATTGCCTTCTAGTGATTAAAGTGTCAGAAATTTATCAAAAGAATTTGACAAAAATGTTTAAAAATTCAATTATACCATAAATACTTTTACTCCATTTTCGCGTGTCTTGAATCGATATTAAAAAAGCGGGAAAAGATAATGAAGCTAATAAATTTGAAAACCAAATTCCACTAAAAATAAGCTCTGCTAGGAATAATAATGATGCATATTTTTCATAGAACGGCCGTCATAGCTGCTGTTTCAGTTACTTTGTCTGAGTTTGCAAAGAAAGGAAAGCCTAAAATGTCACGTCACCTCGGGCCACCCGAAATAAATTTACAACGGTTTGGAGCGCTTTTTGCAGCATAGCTACGCTTCGTAAATCCAAAAGTGTTAGCAGTTACCGGCCACTTTCTAATCAGCGTAAGTGCTCCAGCTAAACGTGTTTTTCAGTTAGCCAAAATAATAGCCCCTCACTTAGAGCTACAGAATAGTTTGTTTGGGTGCATCTCATATCTTTTGGTATTGGGAGGGGTGGAAGGATGTGGCTGAAGTAAGTGGCCTTGGGCATTTTCACCGTTCTTGTTGGTTGTTTTTCTCAGTATTGGTTTATGAAAAATAATGATTCAATCTGCACGATAACCTTAAAACCTGGTTATTACAACTTTTCCATCGATTTTTCATTTCCTTCTATTTCTTAAAACAAGCTTCTGAATTCCTTTCGGTTTTTTTTTTTTTTCTCTTTTTTCTCTAGTTTTGGGATTTTTTTTTTACATTATTCTGCTAAAATGGTATGAATTTAATTATTAAATGCCTAATTTTCTAAAAACGGGTTTTAACATGATTTTGATTTTTTGTTATGGAAGATACTTTTAAAATAAATTTTTAGCATGGTTCATGGCACAAACCAGCTTTTTTGCAAATAGGCAATACTCAGTTTCAGTTGAGAAAAGTTGTGAATTGTGATAAATATTGATTTAAACAACTTATTTCTCAAGTGGATATCTTTTAATTCAACAATGCAACATAAAATATAGTATTTTCAATCACACAAGTAAAACACAAAATGAAGCAGCTGTAGGGAAAAAATATATATTTTCAATCAACACTCGTCCTACCATGCACATACTGTACATATTATAAAGTGGTTTAATAATAATTTCAGTATAAAACCTAAAGTATGTTGGAAGCCACACGCATAGATCTTGAATATTATTTTTATAATATTTAAAAAAGGCAAAATTAGGTATTTTGTTAAAAGCAACATTTGATATTTAAAAGTTAATTTATAATTAACAGTAATATCAAATGAGAAAAATCGTAAATTAATCTTAATGTGTCATATAATATAAAATAAAAAACATTGTTTAAAATGTTTATCGATAATAATTAAATTCTCAAAGATAATTAAGAATATTTACTAATTTCAAACCTTTATAAAACAAGCTTTGAAAAATCCTCTGACGTATTTTGCATTTAATTATACCACAAGAAAATGTTATCCGTGTTTCTAATAATACACAATGAATAATAATATTTTGTTAATATTAAACAAATTAATTTTGAATGGGTTAATATAGATAATAATTTCAAATATTCATTCGTTCAGCAACTGAAGCTATTAACTTCAGTTACTGAAATAACATTTTATTACATTCCAAAGATATTATATATTTCTCATTCAATGACTTTAATATTTGTTGAAAGATATTTTCTACTCACCAAATTATTTCTGCTAGAAAGTTGATAACCAGAAACTCACTGTTAATCTTTTAATAGGAAAAAATAAGAAATACTGAAAATTATTATACAAAGATGTTATTACATAAAAAAATAATACCCTAGAGGATTCAAATAGCGTGTAAAAACGCTTTAAATTCGTTCAAACTGCCTTTTTCATTACAGGCCTGTTAGCGTTGAAAATAAAATACTCTAGGGTACATTTAATAATGGCCAGTAAGAAATATTTTTCAATTATCATCAAAAATATGGATTTAGGATTATAATGCGTTATAAAAAACTGATCTGAAAATCAATATTCATAATTTTTCATAACCTATTTGAAAAAAATTATGGACATGTTTTTAAAAAAATATTAAAATTAAATTTAAAATATAAAAAAAGGTTGTCTAATGGTGATAATGATTGACTCGAATCAGGACGACTGCCTGTAATATTAAGCATTTTATAACTTGGAGTTTTATATTTTTACTTCCCAAAAAATTTTGTAATTCTTGGGGGCTTTTTGAAATTTATTTAGTTAAATTTTCATTACTGAAAGTTTAACTAATTTATTTAATGGCATTGATTTATTTATCTGTATCTACTTTAATAAATAAGCAAAACACATTTTGATGATATGGAAAAATTGACTTCAATCACATATAAAAGGTTCATAACAAATCTTTTATGTGCGATAAATTTAATATAAAGGCATTTTGTACTTCTTCCTTTTTATAAATTATTTTTGATACTATTGCAAATAAAAAGTCAGAAAAATAATGAAAAAAAGATTTACTTGGTAGCATTATTATTTTCTCAATTCCAGGAAATTGATATTTGAGGTTACGTATGCTGCATAGGTTATAAAAAAATGAAGTACATTTTATTTTCATTGATTTTTGCATTTATTATATGTTTGTTACAAAATATATTAATATTTAAATTTCTACTCTGAATGGAAATCTCTGTTAATAGAAATGAATGGTTTGTCAACAATCACATATAAAATGGCTTAACATGAGCTTTTTATATGTGATAAAATGTTTTTTTAAATAAAATATTCCAACAATAGGAACAGGCACAGTAATTGAATGCATTATGATCGTTCACTGTAACCAAGATACAGTCTGCGTGCTATTTGCTTTATGCAATAATAGAAACCAATAGTTGGTTAATTTAACGTTATTACCTTGTTCCAAACCAGATAGTCGCATCTCATGAACGATAGTGAAAGGAGGAGAATTAATTATTCATTGCTCAATGGTATGGAAATTGGAAACAAAGCTAATTTGCGTTTATAGTATATACGGATAATTCCTTTGTATAATTTCTATATCCTTATTTAGAAGTTTATTTGGCACTAACTTAAATTAAAATCAAAATAGAAACATTTCTAAACAAAAAAAGGCTTTTAAGCTTTTTACAAGGTGGTGTAAGGACGAATATGGATTATTAAGAATTACGGGACAATTTTCAATAGGAATTCAATTAAATATTTTTTTAAAAAAGTTCAAAATGATTGATTGCTTTCATCAGAAAATTTAGATGAAATACAAGTAAATAATATTGAGAAGCATTGGATGTAGAATTTTACATATTAATATCTTTGTGAAGAAAATAAATTGTATGGAAAATCCAATAAAAATTGAAATTACTTTAATATTTTTTTATAACCAATGTAGTATTCTAAACATTAAGTAACCATTTTATAGTTTCCACAGAATTATGTTATTACCGAATAAATCATTTAAATATTCTTTTTTATCATTTTTCTGATTTTTTTTTATAAATTTAATTACAATAATGTCAAATCGCTTACCATAAAATATTTCGTTTACTGAAGAAAAATTATTAAAACAAAAATAATTTTAAATAACTTATGTTTCTCGTTTTTTTTTTTTGTTTAACGGCATTTTACAAATTAAAAATATCTATTAATATCCGAAATTATTTGGCTGTAATTGATCAAATTACTCAGTTTATGTTACTTTAAGGAATAATAAATTCATGACTCTCTACTCAAACAAATATTATAACTACTTATTAATTAAGAATATTGTAAAAATTATAATAAATTATTTATCTAATTTCATAACATAATAGAAATGAAAAAGATTCGAAATCAATATTATAGCTTGCTTAAGTCCATTTAATATGTTTCCCGATTTTAATGCATCTCGTAATTTGAAACAGTATTCAGATGACTTGGAAGAAGCGCAATTTAAAATATTATTTCAATTTAAAAAGTAATTAATTAAAAATATAAAGGAAGATTCGAAATTGTTTGGATGAAAGAAATAAATTCGCAATTGATCAAGTTTAATGGCTCTTTAAATAATAATATATAAATGAGTCTTAATTCGAAAAAAAATCTACTTATTAATTATGAATATTGCAAAAATTATAATTACTGATTTAGCTAATTTCACAACTTTACAGAAATCCAAATGATTCTGAAGCAATACTTATAGCTTAAGTCCATTTAGTATGTATCTCTATTTTAAGGTATTTCATAATATTAGGAAGTATTTAGATTACTCCTAGTTTTGAGATTCTTCTTCGATGAAATACTCCTACACACAGACATTATTTTCTGAAATGAAATCTCGAAACCTCGATCCACTGTTTTTAAAAAAGAGAAAAAACTGTCAACCAGGCACACATAGTATTATAACGAATATATTTGAATTGAATATTTTTTTATTATTAAAAATATATATGAATGAATCATAAATATATTATTCATCCACACGATCCTAGGATGATACACAACCCATCTTCTGTACTTTTTGATTTATAATTTAAGTTATTCTTGAGCAGGTTCTCATAATTTATAAAATGTTGTAGATAAATTATATGCACTATATTATATATATATATATATATATATATATATA
>JAPMOR010031719.1:0-22097 GCA_026543865.1 Argiope aurantia | reverse complement strand
TATAATAATGCACTTAACTTTCTCGTATATGAGGTATACAGAATATATTACATTCTTTCAAACTTCGAATTCGAGATTTTGAGGAATCTTTCTGTTTCAGACATTCTTGAGTTCGAAAACCATATTTTTGTCATTATTTCTGTCTATCTAAGAAGATGGTAACACAAAAATTGCTCTGCGCAGATGAAATTTGATTCATGGTATCTACTCCAAAAGTGTCGATTTCTATCAATTCTACAAATCGATTCATTTAGAGAACGCATATCTATTTGACTGTTCGTGAACAAGTAAACTCGATAACTTCAAAACATCAAAAAATAAATAAGTAAATAAATAAAACCTAAATAGATAAAATATTGTGCGCAGCTTTAACATCTAAAATGTACATTTTTATCAAGTTCTCAGCCAAATTTATTGAAAGGGCCAATCATCGGTCGATCCGTACTTCCCATGTTCGTAAACGCAGTAACTTAAATGAATAAAATTTAGTAAGTGATCCTGTAGTCATATCTGTAGTTTCGTGACATTTTTTTCCGATTAGTCCGAAAAAAGCATCTGAAATATATTTTCACATTATAGAATCTATAAATATACTAAATTCCTGCCTAAAAATCTAGATTTCGTATTCAATTATTTTGTCAACATATTTTAATTAATATTAAAATTCATATCTGGGACTTTAATTTTAATTTAGAATAGTGGGGATAGGACTTATATTAGGAAGTATGCGAGAAAGTATTTGGGAAAGCAATTTTATATGACTTTATAACATTGAAACTAACTGCAGTGGTCTATCAAACTATTGTTCCGAGTGCTTTTGGGATGTTAAGTCAGTCAGCTATTTCACTTTCCGACCCGTCACGAAGGCACACGGATTTAAACCATAAAATTGAATGACCGGACCGCCGCAACAGCAACACTGGCGGGAACTATGGTTGAGTCCTAAGGGTCATCACCGGCCACGGTACAACACTCCCCGAAGGAAATACGTCCCGTCATCGATGGGAGGTGTCAGATCCCCCATCTATTTGTGTACCCTCCAAGGTGGCGAGATCCAACCAACGTGCCGGAAGCATCTCATCCTCATTACGAGGTGCCCCCCCCCCGTGGTTCTTTTGGGATGTTCAAATTAAAATGAAGCATAAGAATCATTTTTCTGAGCAGGCTTTTCAGATTAATTTTTATTTGGCAAGCATATTCACCTTTTTATTTGCAATATCAGTAATTTATAAAAAGATTCCATTGTATTCATATCTTTACGTCTTTGAGCAGTACCTGTAGCGCGCTTTGGATTTTCGTGCTACAGATACCTCACATTTTCGTGCTACGGATACGGACCCTTTTTGCTTCTTTCTTACTTCTGCCTTTGTACCGCGCTGCGCCTTCTTGTAAAAAATAATGCCTGCCACTCGGAGTAAAATAAAACGAAATTAAATAAAAAATACGTCTCGTCTATGTCTTCAAATCTGCACTCTGCTTCAACCAAAATAATATTACTTATTTAGTCGACAGGATTCGAAATATATATATATAAATTTCAAGTAAGTTTAAAAATACTTAGCTGGTGAAGATAATAATATATTCAATGAAAATTAATGAAATTACATTTCTAGAAATCATTAATCTCATTGTATCACTTGATTTCCTATGGTGGTCCGTTTTGAATGTATTCATTTCATATTTACAGTTTAAGCCAAGAAAACCAATATTCCATATTAATAAGCTAGTCACTAGAGACTATTAGTTTTATATAAGATGGTAAGTCTGCATCGGCTTTATATTAACCGGCGATTTCCTAGAAATGCTCGCAGGTATTATCTCTAGGGTTACTACTTCTGCATTTAAATAGTTATGATAATATAGATGCAATTTCTGTTAACGCTGATATTCTATAACGGATTTGAAGCTCATTCCGTTGGTGGAATTTCATCCCCTCGCAATATCGCAGGAAATATCTCTGGATATATATTGCAACATCCGAATCTAATGCGATTTGGAATGATAGTTTAGTCTTCCCAACGCATTGTTGATGATCGTCGCATATATCAGAATTTAATTGCACTCGAATGCACTGTTCCAAATATCATGAATATAGCCATGTATCATTTCTTAAATCAGTCATAGCGAATATTGAGGCAGCTAACAGACTGATAACGATATGGTGTGAAATGTATCAGATTTTTACTATTGTAATATGTTACATATTATTCAGCACTATGCATTATTGAAATGTAGTATTGTTAAGTGAATAACTTTACATTAATCAGAATATTTGAAGTGTAAATCAGAGCGCCTTTGGCTTTATTTCATTTTTGCGGAACAAGGCACGTTTTATGTTGAGATTATTTTAATTATATTAATGTCTTATTTCGGAGCCTGACTAGTGCTATTTTGGGACGGATTTCATAATTTTGAACGCAGATCAGATGACGAGGACGAAACTGAACTGACACCCTTTCTTTAAGTTTCCAGACATATAATACCAACAGGAAGACATTAGGCCCATGATATCAAATTTAATGTGCAATAGACCAGTATAAAAGAAAGATCGTTAAGAACCTAGAGCCCTCCAATCAACAATTTTAGACCTTACCATTAGACTAGATTCCTTGAACGAATTGCTAAAGGTGGGGAAAGGAGAACCCTCTAAAGTCATAGCAAAGTTCGCAAACTGAAATAAGATTTCTAGTGTACTGAAAAACTATTTAGCTTTTCAAAATCCCATAGTATGACGTTGAAAGCAAGCCATAAAATTAAATTATCCTTCTTCCGAACTGAATGAGTGTACATTTTTATACAGATCTATAATGTTGTCCGCAAAATTCGTACTAAATTTCTTTATTATATCCTTACAATTTATGAGCTGTCTCTTTCACATATATGTAAATATGCCAATGGGCAGATGATCAATCAGTTGATGGATTCAACTCAAAATTTAATACACATCTAGAGTTTTGTTTGTAGAGAAATATTACAAAATTCATCCATAGTTGCGTTTTGAAATATAGACCACATGCTCTAGAACTGCCAAACTTCCATCGAAATTTTCTTCCAAGTTAGACGGCAGTTAAAGTATTTTGTGTAAAGGATACATGCAAAGTTTAATTTTTCTAGTCGATTTATTTTTGAATTTTTATGTTTATCTCTTTGATTATCGATTGTTTTGGATCCAAGATTTGCAAATATTTTTTTTTAAACTGAGCGAACTGTTATTTTATGCTATCCTACAATAACAAAATATAATTCAAATTTGCAATGGTAAACGAAAAACACCTAAGCCTGCGTACATCGCTGGATGCAGAGCAATTTTTTAATGAATATTGAACTTTCTCTTCGCGTACAAGAAAATAATTTTTAAATTAAGAATTCACGGAGAGATAAGATTTATCTTTTATACATACTGTTAATTCTCGGATTCTGAAAGCCCGTACTTTTGAGCATGCATCAGGATGATCTTATTTAATTAAAAATAAGGATGTGAGATAAGATGAAAGTAGATGTTTAAATTTAACAATAAAAGGAGCTCGGAAAATTTATGGACTTAAGAGACGTAAAAACGGCCTAAAACTCGTTTATTATAGAAAATATATATGGTTCACAATAAATACTTTAGAACTATTTTTATTTACTGTAAGGGGCTTTAAATTATGAGGAAGGAATGAAAGAGTTCTATCTTTAAAATTTGGTAATTTATTTTACAAACATAATAATAATAAATTATTTTTTTATGTCACAATATTTTTTTTAAAAATTTGTGACTTAATTTTTTGATAACTCTGCGATAAACAATGTTAGATAATCTCAGCATTTTATTATATCATACAAATTTTCTTCGTGCCACTCTTGGAAGCTTTTTTACTTCTTGAATTAGCCATATAAACAATCGATAAGCGATTTTTAATTAAAATAAAATAGTCAAAAACTGCACGTCACTCAAATACACGTGAAAAAATAATTGAACTCAAATGAGGCGGAAATCACATTTAAAGAAAGACGATGAATTCTGGAAATGCTCTCATCTTTCCACATCGTACCCATTAGCGTCTGAAATCGGTAGTCTCAGGATAATAAAATGAACAGTACTTTTGATTTTTCCGAATGTAAGAAATTATAAATAATATCAATTGACATTCGGAAAATTTAAAGTGATATTTCATGAAGTGTTGTAAACATTTCTCAATGTCTTTTAGAAATTATATAATTTTTATTTATTTATTATTCAAGACATTTTCTCTAAATCACCATGATTTTTGAAATTGTAAAAACAGATATTTCTGTGAGAGCATACGTTGGATAAAGAATTCAAAAAGATTTTTATGAATTTTTAAATATCTCTGAATTTATAAGAAACTAATTATATAATCTTATATGATTGCAGAGTAATGCTAAACAAATTGTATGCAAGTCCGAAAAAATTGAAAAAGATACAGTATGCAATGTGCATTATATCATATGTTTAAGCGATAAAATTACATTTCAGTTAATTTTTTTTCAATCTAATAATATTTAGATATGACATTTTATAATTAACAATGCATCCCCTTCGAACATCATTTATCAAAATTTCATTGTGAATGTATTATTAAATTTAGCATTTTCATTGAGGTGTTCTTAAAAATAAATATTTTACATCTCGATTGACAATATAATACATAAAAACTTTACCTTTATGATGTTATTTCAGTGCCACTAAATGTAATACGCAACTCTTATCTTGAAATATTTTATTGAAATAATTATTTTGAAAGGAGTCTGTAAACTACAAATGGAACAATTTCGGTTGTAATAATAATCGTTTACTTACTGTTAATTTATATTTTACTTTCATTATTAAATCTTTCTATTGTTTCTCTTCAAAATATACATTGTTTTATTTAATATTGTGGCTGTTGGTATTTATACTGTTGCTAATGATATCAAAACAGAGTGAGATTGTCTCTACTATTAATGATGATAAAAGTGTAGATGTGTAGGTTAAGTGCATGCGTATTGGAGCTCTAACGGCTAGATAGCTTGTCATGTAGCTACTAAATTATTACTATTTGGCTGTATACAGTGGAAGGTAAGATTTTTTTTTCCTAAATTTTAATAATAATTTTATTTAATTAAAAATTGAATGAAGGCTTAAAGTGATTCTGCGATAACTTTCTAAAATATTAATGTGTAAAATAGACTTTTATTCCATTTTAAAAGTTAATCTTTAAATGAAATCTTTGGCTCTGAAATTTAAGCTATTTTTTTGTTTTGTTTCTTGAGAAACTTGATTGCTCGATTATTTTTCATTTTAAAGCTAAAGAAGAAGAATTCTGTTTAGTATCTTTGTAGCTGGCGGATAAAAAAAGTGAAGTTATATCCTCAAGAAACCAAGAAAATATACAAACCGGATATTTACGTTTTTAAAACCGCTATGATGCTATGGGACAACCTCCATTAGAAAGGCCAATGTATACAATAAATGAAATTAAAAGTAAGTCAATTAGTAAATAACATGGCGTTAACGACAGACAGTTTTACGGGATGATGAACATTTAATACCTAAACGAATTATCTGAAATTAAATTTAACTGTATTCCAGAAAAATAAGTTAATGACCTGAAGAGTCTAATTTTCAAACAATGTAAAAGTAGTAAAGTGTATTTTAACTATTTATTCCTCTTGCCCAAAAAAGGACATACAAGGAAAGATATATCTTTATTTGTCACATTCATGATATTGATAAATATATATACAAACAGCGCTATTCACTAATTTTTATTGATAAATGTATATACTAAAAGCGCTATTCACCAATTTTTATTGGTAAATGTATATACTAATAGCGCTATTCACTAAATTTTATTTGTAAATGTATATGCTATTCTCTAATTTTTATTGAGAAATGTATATACTAATAGCGCTATTCACTAATTTTTATTTATGTTAAACTTTATTGATTTTTTGTTTTTGTTTTAGAAGATCAATAAAAGCAGTTTTTTTCTTTTTTTTGCAAAATATGCAGAAAATATTTAATTTCAAGTTTAATAAAATATCAGTCACTCTTTGCAATTAAACATAGACTGCATTTTAATGTTTAATGCGGAATTAATTTTACAATTCATATGTTCAATAAAATTTTATGTTCCAAACAAATTTATAATTCAGTAACAAAATAATTTAAATGTGAATTGAAATTTAATAAATTTCAGACATCATCTCATTTAAGAAGTTAGATTCTTCTAACCGTCTTCACATAATTTATAATAAATCCACCAATAAAATTAAGGTAACAAACATCATTAATAATTTAACAGAATAAATAATATATGAATCTAATAATCACTTTATAAATGCACCTTATAAATATTTTATATTCAGAAAATAGAATCAGATGTCTCAGTTGCATGCAGAAATTACATTATCCCCAAACTACATTAATTTCGAATATTACATTGTATCAAAGCATCCATTCATAATAAAAGAGTTATAATGAATTATAGAATACTGAATTGCTGATTTTTTTCCCGTGTTAAGTTATCAAGGGATTGGGACATTGAAATATATGTAGCTGTATTTTTTTCCTGTTCCGTGTCTACGTCTCTTTCAGAATGTTTTAATCAGTATTAACGATGGAGATAATTAAATTTGAAAGAGAACTGCCTGTCCCTTCAACATATCATTAGCAGTGGTAATTGAATATTTTAGTGTTATATCAATATTCTTCTTTCCTATCATTTAGATCTCTTTTTGAATGAAAGACACATGATTATTATGTATGATAGGGCTAGTTGTATATGGTTCGAGTGATTTGATAGAGCTATTTTGATTTTAGAGACGGTATTTCTTTCGAGTACATTTTATAGATATATGTCGCAAGTAATTGTTTATAACAAAATGATAATCTTACTCCCACTTTGTTCCATCTTCTAATAACTACCCCAGATCATTCTATTTTATTTCAACCCTTTCACTACTAATCGCCTGTGCAAATTCTATACTGATTTGCCAGTTTCTGTTTCAATATAATGGATTAGGAAAGAAAATGGTAACACCCTTGGTAATAAGTCGCTTCACATCCTGCATCTCTCTTTTGAATTGGAAACCTGCAGGCCAGCACAAAATTTCCACGGCCGGTTAGTCTAGATCAGTACTGAAACGGTATTTTTTTTTTTTTTGGTTTTGCTTGCTGAGTTTACAATCAGAATGTTATTATTCATATTTAAGCTTTCTAAATATTCGAATATAAATATTCATGAGATTTAAAGTTAAATTATTATACTGAAATGCAATGTTCATTTATCCTAAAAAAATATTTCTCGAAGTTTCGAAACAAGACAATCAACACAAACGACTATTCCGACATGCTTTGAAGGCACGTGAAAAAAATTGAATGACCGCATCGCAGCTAGATCATTCGCGGAAAATAAGGCTGAGTATAAAAGGTCATCACCGGCCACGGTACGTCCCCTCCCATAGGTGCTACTTCCCGTCATCGATAAGGTATAGCCGACCCCACACCATTTGTGTGTCCAACATGATGGAAAAAAAATCAATCATTATTACTGAAAGCTTCTCATCACTTTGTCTGAGGTATCTCCTGCTGGGATCCCTTTGAAAGTTTAATATTTTTCAAATTCTATTTATCTGAGATTTTGGACTGTGTCCATTCTGCTCAGTTTCGTTAGTAGGAAATTTGAATTTTCTACATGTAAATATTCTATATTATGTAACAAGGGTTTTCAATGTTTTTAATGCACCCAGATTCATTCACATTAAGGTTTTTTCAGTCATTTTAATAACTTCAGGTAATCGAAAAGAAAGCCTATATCTTATATTTGTTATTTTTATTCAGGTAATCGGAAGATAAGCCTACTTCTTATATTTGTTATTTTAGCAAAACTTTAGGTAATCGAATGATTAACTTACATCTCTTATTTTAATTTAATTTCACATAGTCAAAATATTAGCCTGCGTCTTACATTAATACAACTTTAGGTAGTTGAAGGATAAGTCTATATCTTATTTCATTGTTTTAGCACGACTTCAAAGAATCGAATGATAAACTTTTACCTTATATTTGTTATCCTTTTGTTTCTTTGTACTAATAGAGTTCTTAACTGATAGGAATGATATATCAAAGGATTGAAATTTATTCTGATTTTTGACATACATGATTAGCTGTAGATACATTACATGATAAAAGTTTAATTTAAATGGAAAACTAAAACCTTTTACTAGTACTACAAACACGTCACAGGAATGAAAGATTATGTCTAAAAGAATTTGTATTTGTTCATAAAGGACTCCATGTACCCTTTTCAAGAATAAATAAATAGAATAATATTTATTATCGAATAATAAAATTACATTTTAATTGAAAATAAAATTGCATAATTATTGAAAATAAGAAGGGCAACAATTATTGGAAATTTTGAAAATGTTTACATGAATATTTTATTATAAACTTCGGTGAAGATTTAAAATTGGGAATATTTGCTAGATTTTATTGATTTTTGCAATATTTAAATAAATAACAAAAATACAAACATTCAACATGTTTTTACATTTAAAACAATGGTAAGAAGAATATCACTTCATATTTATGTGAAATTGTTTTAGAAATTGCAGTTTTCGTTATATATATAATCACAACAAAATAACATGAAATAAAAAAATGAGTTGCTTTTAAATTATTGAAAATTAAATTAAAATATTTAATTTACTTCATAGTGGTCATATATGAATAGAATTGAACTATCTGAAGCAAAAGAATAAAATTGACGTAGAGAAAATATTTAATAGTCTTCCCTTTTTTTCAATTTTACGTTCCAAAGTTATTAAACATATTTAATGACTTTGCAAAAATAAGTTTAAATTGGACATGGTGAGCCTTTTTTTTATTAATTCAAAAAGAGTCTTGACGCCAGTTTCAACTTTTTGCTTTGTAAAGATTTACGAATAAAAGCTTTTCTCTATTTAAAAGTATTCATAATAATTTCTTAAATCATTTCTTTAAAAATATTTTCTTTCTTTTTTTCTAAGATCAGTTCCAGAGAAAAAGTTTTTCAAAACTCTGTTCAATAGATATTGAAAAAGCAGTACAATATTATCTGTTTAAATCATTATTATATTTTGCAATTCTCGGTACTATTTAAAAGATACTATTTTTCCGCCAAAGTAATTCTTTGGCGGAAAAGATTAAAACTTTATGGGCTATTTATTTAAAATGTAATATTCTTTCGCCAGAATTTTTTTTATCAGAATCTCTTTGGAGATTAAGGTATCTTTAAAATCTTTTACGCAAATTTTTGAAATACAGGGTGTACCAAAACGCTGCTTACAAATATTAAAGGAAGAGCATGCACGCAAAAAAAGCTTTGTGGCAGACATAAACAGCTATCTTTCTAAGTACCTCCTTTTTAGTTAATTATGTAAAAGAATCAGTGGGAGTGGTTTCCCTAAAACTTTCTCGTTTAATCTCTAATGAATCTATGTGATGATAATCTAATTTAAATGTTAATTAATTTTCTACTTTTCATCTTATATTAACTCGTATTATTTTATTCAAAAATTTTCTCCTATTTCATGATCCTAATCCACATTTTTTTTAAAGTTTAATTATTTTTAAAGCACCTCTAAAAGAATGTTTACTCTTAAGTTCTCAAGCTCCGAGTGAAGGCATAAAAATCCATAACGCCAACGGCATAATTAAAAAAAATATTTAAGTTTCTCTTTCATAAATCGATTTATGTCATAAAAAAAATCCTTAAAAGAATTTTTTAGAAAAAACCCTTAGGGAAAATTTTCTCACCCTTCCCTCTTCTGTTCCGATGTAGACAGACACGTTTCCTTGCTTCTCCCCGTGTGCAACTTATGCTCTTCCATGGAAAAATAAATTGAATTAATTTCCACATTTGTCTTCTTTTTGCTCACTCATTTGCAAAATTATGCTATCTTAAATTGTGTAATATTAACTGCTTATAATTGGTGAAGAAAAATTTCCAAAGAGCCTATCAGAGTGCGATCTTTGGCAATCAGCCGCTGGGATGATACAATAGTAGCAGAAAAGTGAATGTATATTTTAGGTACTTTTTTTCTGATCGATTGAAATCTAATTTTGACGGGAAAATACAATTTGGGTCACAAAATCTCTTCCTCGGACTGAAACATTTTTAATCGCATTGTGATATCTATTGGGATGGTTAGTATAACAATGAACATAGGATACTTTGCTTCAATTTGATGCCTAAAAATATTTTTGCGAGATCATGAACATATGCTATGTATATGAAATTTAATTGTAAGTAAATGCATCCAGCATTTCCAGCGGACTTATTGATCGCCATAAATGACTAATAAAACAAACTTTTATTATTTCATAATCTATCACAAAATAATTCAATTGCTAATTTATTACTATGTGCTGCATTTAACCATGCAACTCCAAATCTCCTGGAAAGGTTCACACATTTATCTACAAGAATGTTTTTTCACATTTAATTCATAAGCATTCATTCAACCCCTGCTTGTGTTTGACTTAAAACATGTCAGAAACTCTGAGTACCTCGTGCTTATTCGAATTTCCGAAGATATTTTCCGGATTTAGCCTCACATAAATCCCTGAATTTTGCTTCAAGTGTCCATCCGGGGCTATTTACATACCAACTTTAGTCCTTTTGGGAGAAATTGGTTTGAATAGAGCAAGCATAGGATCTCCGTTGAATTCATCAATAATTGAAAGACTCATTTGAAATCTGCAGAAGGAGGAATTATGGAGATTGGAAATGCCAATGGAAATTGATTTTGCGTTAAGGTAATTTGTGTAGACAAATTAGTGAATAGGACTGAAGTCTCATTCATTGATGTCTATTGATATTGACAACATCATTGACATCGGTTGCAATAGATAATGTGATAGAATCTTTGAAATATATGGATATAGATACATTACACTTTAAATCTAGAATGTTATTCAGTGTTTTCACTACACAAAGTAAAATCTAGAATGTTATTCAGTGTTTTCACTACACAAAGTAATGCTTTAATTCTAAAAGTATTATTTTAAATCCCGGAAATGTGTTTGGCTTAGTTTTGTTATCTTAACGTCCTGTTTCAAAGCAACACTAGGGCTATTTTGGAACGAACCACGTAATTTCGAACCGTGGTCAGAAAACGATGACGACATCTGAGCTGAAACCCACTCTCCAAACTTTCACACCATACATGCGGGAGGGCGTTTGGCCCCGACGGATTTAATGTACTCCAGATCAATTTACACGACGGCTCTTGGGTGGAATCGGGTCTCGAACCTGAAACCCACCGATTCAGACCACCAGGCCACCGCGGCCCTGGAAGTGTGTTTGAAAATCCAGTCTAAAATTTGATGAAGTTAAAAATTTCTGTAAAATTTTTCTAACCATATTCATCATGATAAATAAAATAGGAATACTATAGATATTACAATTAATGAATATACATTTTAATTTTGACATAGATAGTGATGTTGATGCCATCCATATGGAATGCTATAAATAGTGCAGTTGTTCCCAAGAACTATTGATAATTAATGAATAAACTACTGAGAACTATTGATTTCATTACAAAAGTAATTAGGTATTACTAGTATCACTAGATATTTCTTTCATTGTATTAGTATTTAACAATACTTTTAATTTTTACTTACCATCTTTTTCTCGTAATGGTATATAAAAATAATTTTAGAATTGAAACAGATATAAGAATATATAAGAACATATCTAAGAAAATAATGGAAACAGATTTATTCAATTTATTAAATAAATATAATTGGATTGATTAAATAATTTTGTTAATAAATAATTAAATAACAAACCAATACACATCATTTTGTGTAAGATAAGAAACTGGAGCATTTAGATTTCTGCTTTATTAAAAGAATTGTAATAATTTATGTACACTGGAATAATTGCGTAAAGTTATTGATGAATTTGGTGGGTAGTATACTTCCCATTGTCAAAACAGATAATGTTGCTTTAGAAAGATATACAGTATTTATCCATAAAAATGGAAAATCAATCCTCTTTGGAATTTTTTTTGGACGCCTTCACATATTTTTGTTTGATTAAATTAATTTTAATAAATTAAAATTATTTTTGGATTTTTATTCCGAATCATTAAAGCATGATAAAGTTTTAAGCATAATTCAACCAACTTGTTTTCATTTGGATTGATTGAATCCGCCGTTTCATTCTCTGCATAAGACATGAAGAATTTTACAAAAGGAATGTTTGCCTATTTGCCTGTCGGGTCCATTAGTTTATCTATTTTTTGCTTCAGGCATTCATCTTTAAATTTATTGCATTACTTTCTTTCCTTTCTTCGTTCCCTTTTTAAATTCCGTTTGCATGCAGTATTTATAAATATAGTATGTTAGCCCAAATCATCATGTGAAAATTATAGCCCGTAACATTAACATTCTGATACTTAATCAAAAATATGAATTCCATGATCGTTTTAATGATAATGATTTAATGTATATTCAGATATAAATTATTTTTATGCTAAATGAATTAAATTAATTAATACTCAAATATAAGTTATTTTAAAAGTAACTTGCGTGAAATCCCCTGACTGCTCTGGTTTTATTATCAAATAAAACGCATTCTCTTTCTAATAGAGATGCTGTCTCTTTTGATTCGATTAAGGGTTTATAGAATGGTAACTTTATAGTTTACGTATAATTTCTAATTGAATTATAACATTTGTGAATGAATTATTCGAATTTGGAAGTTCGAAATACACCTGGTTTAACGAACTCATCAGATTCGGTTACGTGAATTTAATTAAAAGTTTTAGCAAATTATAAAGTTAGTAATATTCTAAGCTCCGACAATAATCTTTTAATATAAATTTCTAGCATCAAAAATTAAGTTGTTTGTTTAGTTTATTATTAAACTAAAAAAGCTAAACTATTATAAATTACAATTTATTATTAAATTAATAGAAAAAATATTGTTTTGAAATAACCCAAAATTTCTTTTAATTTTAAATTCCAACACATAAAATAAGTTTACTTACTTTATTTTTTTAATATTTGTTTTTAAAAATGTATAGAAAACAATTAGTGATTTCATCAAAATAATTTTGATGGTTTTGAATTAGAGGTTTGAAATGTTTTAAAATACACACGCAAAAAAATGTTTTAAATTCCATCATTTAAAAATTACATTACTTACGTTAATGTAATTTTAATATAAAATATAATATTAAAATATAAAATTTTGAAATTTTTTATCTTTCTCACACTTTTTTTTTCTGTTTCAAAATTAATAGAAAGTACAAATTGATTAGATAATAATTTAAATTTCAATTAAAATAATTTAATCGAATTCAAAAAACAGTAGCAACATTTATTTAATTTATGTGACTTAGATACTGTTAAATATTGAATTAACGAAAAAGAATATATATGAAGAAAGAGACGATGTAGTTATTAAATTTTTTATCTTCATTTTCTTCCCAGATTTCTAACTTAACTTTGAAACTATTTTTAAAAATAAACAAATTAGAAAATTTATCAAATTTTTTTTGAAATCTTAAAAATAATGTAGATATTTCAAGAGTAGATACTTCAAGAGTAGATATTTCAAGATTACTACAGTTACAATTATTTAATCTGTTTTACTCGGATTTATATTAAAAATTGAATAAATGAAAAAAAATAGAAAAAAGTAAACGGAAGTGTAAGTAATAAAATTGTTATTTTCACCTTATTCCCAAATTTCTATTTCTATATAGAAAATATTTTCAAGAGTAAATAAATTATTAAATTTTTCAAGAACAAATTTTGAAATCATATAAAAAATGGTAGACATTTCAAGAGTAGATACGCATTTCAAGTTTACTACAATTCAAAACTTCTCCATCCAAGAACATTCATTCATGCACGTGCGGGATCCGATAACATCTTTCGAAATCAATCAATACCTCTTGTTTATTTGAACATCCAAATATATTATTTGGCCTCGGTCCCTTACATAGTCCACTGGATGTTATTTCAAGGTACGAAAGACTGGGACTATTCAGATCCAGTCTTTCGTCCTTTTAGGGGTCGCAAGGGACTTGCATTTATGCCATCAATAATCGACAGACTCATTTCAAATCTGTTGAAGGTGGTTAATAAGCTGCATTGGAAGTGCGATGGATATTGATTTTATGTTAGGGTAACTCAAATAGAAGCTGCAGACATGTTCAATGAGTCTCATGTGTGTATAGATATTGATAACGATATCATTCGTACAGAATGCCAGACAGACAGAGGATGTATCGTAGAAATATTTTGGTATTGATTGATTTGACATGTTTATAAGGAGGTATTCTTCGTTTCAATAATGCAATGTTTGGGTTTGAATCGGAAAATGTAGTAATGACAAACGAAATTAATGTTTAAAAATTGAAATATTCAATAATATTTACTTTATAAATAAGATTATTTATCAAAATTTTTTATATGTAATATAATCATTATCAAAATATAATGAATTCTCTTTGCAAAATATTTCTTTCCTTTATTAATTAAGAAAGTATAAGATAAAATTAACTAATAAAAGATGTTTTGATTAGTATATAAAATAATTAATAACTGTTATTTAGCAAATTACAAATTAAACGAGTGACAAAGATATTATTTCATGCCAGATTGTGCTCAAGGAATAATAATAATAATAAAAAAATTCCATCCAATGCATATCAGAAATGAATGAAGATTCCAAGTTATTGATCCTTGGAAATAAAGAACTTTACGAAGTCGACATTCAACAAAAACAGAAAGAGTTTCAAAATTATTTTGTATCCCATAGGAAAAGAAAATATTCATCACCTATGAAAATTTTCACCTATGAAAATATTCATAGGTGATGAATATTCATCACTATGAAGTTCTAGACAGGACACATTTAACCATACGAAATGAGATGGTTTAATCTGTACGTTGTATGCGTAGAATGTATACATGGAAGCTCGCCTACATGTGTCAGACCATTTCCTATTGTTTGCTCCTCGTGGTTTCTAGAACTTCATAGGTCATAAATGGAAGGTACAAGGCTTCATGATTGACAGGTTTCAAGAAATGTTCATTATATATAAATGAAAGCAACAAGTAACTTGAACATCAAATCAATTCTGCAACAGGTGTCCTTACTCTGAGATAGCCTAGATATTTGTTGAAGTATTTATTATCTGTTGAGATATCCGTGTCATTTGAACAAGATTCAAAATAACAAGTTTTGTACCCAAATAGTCCACCATTATCTTCAAAAAGATGTTAGTACATAAATAATTAAAATCAGAATTAGTTGCTAGGTCATTTTTCAATCTTTGCAATTGTCTTTCGAAGCCATTATTTCAAGACTTTCTGAGACAAGAACCTTCAATCTGATATTTATTTCATCATCTGAATATATTTTCTATATTTGATTCATATTGCCTCGTGATAAATGAATTTTTGTTGGAGATGTCTTTTCAGATTTATCAACATTTCATATGCCATCACTTGAGAGACAGGCATTAACACATTCCACAATATATCAGCATATCTGAAGACTGTTCAGTTCAGATTTGTAGAATAAATTGGATGAGTCAGTGTTGAGTCCATTTTTGTTTAAGTAACTTAAAAAGGACACTACAGACAAATACAGTGTATATAATGCTGATATCAAAAAGTTTACAGATTGTATCTGTTAAGAAACTGCTTTAGACATCAATCTGACACCTTCAAAGTAGCCTGCAAACAAATATATATTTATTGGATAGAAACAGATCTGAAACGTACAGATTTTTCAACGCTGCGAAAATTAGGTTTTTTTTAATGATTTAAAGGCTTTTTCTTTGTGTACCTCATATATGATAAAGTAAGATTATATTTAATTTATGATTTTTCAGAAAGTTCAAAAATACTATTTATAATTTTGACGCGTGGAACCAAGTGAACTAGATTTTTGAAAAAGATGGTTCAAATTTCAGTTTATGGATTGACCAGAGATACAAATTCTGATACTTCATTAGCATTAAATTAATGCTCAACTTTAATTATTATAGCCTGTATGATAAAAATGGTTATGGAAATTGAGATTTAAATAATGTATTGAATGAAATATCAATTCAATGCATCTGGAAAAAATTTTCTATCTTGATAGCATTTATTTTTTACGAAATTATTATGTGCAAGCACATGAACAATTTCTTAAGGAGATTAGAGTTTAATAGATACTTCCGCGAATTATTCACTATGGGTAATGAAATTTTTATGCATATGTATCAAAATATAAATACATCAAATATCTATAAAAATGCGTTTAGAAAGAAATATATTATTTTTTAAACATTAAAAAACCTATCATTTCCAAATATTTAAAATATACCAAACGACTTAATTTCTAATCTTCTCAATTAATTTTACTTTATTATTCTATATAAATTTATTTGGTACAAAACTGGGTATGAGTATATAATTCAATCAAAAATTTATATTTTAGAAATATATTTATGCGCACAAACTGAAAAATTATAAGACTTTTATAAATTAAAATTGCCTTTTAGCTATATAAAGTAACTCGAAATTTAAAATTCATATAAAATTTTTTTTTAATGTTTAACGGAAATCTTCACTGTCAATTTTATTTAATTTACTTAAAAATTAAGACATCTGGAATATTTCAAAGGCATTTAAAATAATTATACCTTATATCGAGAAAGGCATTTGCATTTTTCTATGCCTTTAAAATATTTTTTATTGAACAATACATTTTATAATGTTATTTCACTTGATTATAAACTTATATTTTTAATGATGAAACAATAAAATGAAAATTTCAGATTTTCATCCGTTTTTAATTATTTTGAACTCTATTGTCCCCTCAAACTAAAATATTGCGTAACCATAAAATATATGTTCTTTGACAGTTTTACGCGTATGCTTCAAAGAGAAATCTTTATGGCTGCCTCATCAATATTTATTAATGCAATGTTCTAGTCTTATTCAAAAATTTCATCAAGAATCGTTGAATATCTCATGTTTTTTTGAAAATTCCAGCCAATTTTCTTCGTCCAGATTCACAGAATTCAAAATATTGAGAATGGAGTATGTAAACAAAAAACGAAAATTTAAATTGAACTTTTTTATACTGATAAAGAATAAAATCATCTTCAGCGCTTTAGTAATTTTAGAATATGCAGAATATATTTTTAAAATTCACTTATTCATTAGAACAACGCCTTGGGAAGTTTCAAAAAATCTTTAGTGAAATGAATATTTATATATAAATATCATTTCAGTGTATTTAATTTTTATAAATATCATCGTTTTATTTATTCTTCAAATAACACAGATATTTACTAAACTTATTTTAGTGAAACTATAAATATCATGAAATGTTTAAATCCGACTTCCGAAATACTTATTTTAATTAACGGGGAAAAGGCATTAATTTATTCCAATGCTTTCAAGAAATCATTTAATAGAAAATGTTAAAGTAGAATTCATTCCTTAACTCAAATAACAACGACAATACAGAAATGTGATGCTTAATAATTTTTGAAAAGACTGAATATTACCATCGCTAGTCTAAATATATAAGAGGAAATATAAGGAATGGCATCAAATCCTTTTCAAGTTATAATTAATTCAATACGCATTACATTAATGAAAAACGAATTCTTTTATACACTAAATTGATAGAAAATGCTGGAGAAATTGACGTTCTAATAGGTTTTGAAAGAGTTTAAATTAAACAGTTTCGCACACATATTTTTTGACTAAAATTAATTTTCCTAGCTTACGGCAAAAATATGCTCGCTGCTGTTATTAATAGGACATCTGTTTCAAGAAATTCACACGATATTTTTGGAATAAATCAAGAATCTTGAAAAAATTAAATAACGAGATAATTATAATGAGTAATAGAAAAATAGAGAAAATGAAAGATACGTTTTGCAATCATTATATTTGATACCTTCTGTTTACCTACTGTAAAAATGTTGTTCCATGCTATAATAATAGAAATGGATATCAATTTAAATTAAATTAAATTCTTCGTATCTTATAGAAAGAAATGAATTAAAAATAAAAATTGATTGACGGGAAACATAATCCATTCATAAAAATTTTATTTTGCTTTATTTGTTAAATAATACATTCAACAGTCATAGTTAATTAGAATTGTTTATAGTTTGTTCATTGATTTGATGAAAAGGGTGCATCTGAATTTATGAGACCAAAGGATAGGTATAGTAATAAATTAATTTTAACATAAAATATAGGATTGATGTTTTGTCAAGGAATCAAATAACATGCGGAAACACGCGCATGCACAAACACAGCTTTATTATTACTAGAGATGCAAACAATTTTGCTTTGCTTAGTCCTTTATCTCCAAAAGCATAATTTTTTTTAAAAAATTAATCGTTTGGCAGGAATTACTTACTCTATATATTCGATAGCTTTTAATTCATTTAAATTTTCCTTTAACTGAATTTTTTCTAATCCTATTGTATGTGTTGAAAACCGATATTAAAATCTATATAATTTCAAAAAACAGAATTAATTTAAAAATATTACAAAAAAAGCTAAAAAGTATCGGGCTTGTTAATTGTAATATAATAATATTTTTACGCTGATATTTTTTTATAAGTCACCTAATGCAAAAATAGTTTTGCACAGGATACATTACTCTGTAAAGTTCGTTGGATTTAAAAAATGTAGGCACCTATTATTGTATGTAGGCAACTAATTAATCATTTAATTTATAATTCTTATAATAATTATACATTTTTTAACCTATTGTTGAAACTATACGTGCCTGCAAAGCCAGGGTAAAAATAATCAGTTTAAAAGTAAGTAAATGTATAAAATTGTGCAGATTTACATGTGTATATCGATATATCTATTGGTGAAATTTGTAATAATATACGAATTTTCGTATACTGATGACCACTCAAATGCAGTCTAGATGTATTAATTTGTTTTTTAACTGTAGATAGAGTCAAGCAGTTAAATAAATAAAAATTGTTATGACTTCGTGAAAAAAAATTCGTAATTCTGTGTAAAATTATCGTTTCAATCAGTCAGGGAAAAGAGCGTCCAAAACACAAATTCGGTTTTTTGCACTATAATCTGAAGTATAAAACTGTAAAGTGCAGAAAATGTGAAAATAAAATTCTGAGTACTCTAGGCATACATAGCCTTGTCTAATATCCAATTTTTTTTGCGAAAGGGGTAGGAGGATATTAATGTAACACCTTTATTAAAGAATGTGCAATTTCTTGATGACCATTCCAACCGGGTTTTTTTCTGGTTTTTATAAAATGAAATTACTTTTTCTAAAAGCATATATTGGAGTCTTTCGCTGAGGGCATTGGAAAAAAATTTGAATTCAACAAGGGCGCAGAAAATCAAAAAGATGAAAAATCAGTGTATTAACCCAATCGTATATTTTATTTTGAGAAAATTTTATTTCAATTTCCGTGAATCTATAAACGTTGGTTACGTGAATAGAATCGAAAACCCCTATATATTGTTTTTTTAGGGAGAAAACTGGCTATTAAAAACATTAAAAAAAAATTCTAAAAATCACAGTTTTTACTTATGAATACTAAGTGGCTTTCGTGTATTTTCAATTCAAAATTATGGGCAAACACAATAGCCATCATTCTCCCATGGTTCTCACTTGAAAAGACCAAACGATCCAAAAAGAGCAAACGATAATAAAAATAATTCTACTGATTTCAACACAGTTCCCGAGAAGTTGTCACACAGTGTTTGAATAAGAAGCACAAACCAGGCGGGAAATCACATTATTCGGCCAGGGAGTGAACTCCGGCGCAACTTCCTGTCGAATAGATATTTCAAAACAAAACGAAATCGTGTGCCCACTACTAATGCAGGTGGTTGGAAACGGCCAGACTATCGAGGGGGAGGGGGAGGACATACTCTTACGTCGGTGGCACGAGAACTATAATTGACTTGACAACACTTAACGCAGTCGTCACGTGATTTGACCATTAGAGGGTGTTGGGGGATGTGATTTGAATATTCTGAAAGGGGACTGTTCAAAACTGGGGAGAAAGCGAGTGGTTTTATTGACTATTCAAGTTCTGTCTGGATTTCTGTGTGAGGTTTTGAATGTAAGATTGGAGGTTCGCTTTTATTGGTTGTGATATGGAGTTTTGGTGTTTGTCCGCTGATACATTTTTGTCATGCAATGATTATCATTGAGCTACCAAGAATTACATGATGTGCAGCCGGAATATCTGAAAATATTGACGATAGCAGAATATTTAATATTATAGATTTTAAAATATGGAATTTCAGATATTTTTAAAGTTTGTTTTGCAATAAACATCATTACGCAGCGAAATTTCTTGATAGAAGAAACTGTAAAACATAAAGGAGAAAAATATCTTCAATTGAATGGATTATGAGTTTTTTTTAATAAATTAGTGGAAATGAGTATAAGCAATTATGAAATAAATATTGATTTTGAATTTGGTTCACCAAAAATTATATGGAATTTTTGTTTTTTTAATACGTTTTTTTCAATTTAATGTCCCGTGTTTGTAAAGACGTGATTTATAATTAATTTTTCATTTTATTTCCCCTATATTCCACGGTTGAGAGTTCTGTACAATTATTAGCGCCCGATGACCATTAAATATTTTAATTTTAGAATACTTAATTGTTAATCAGTATAATAATTTATATAAAAATTAAATTCTCAGATGTGATTAAATATAGAATTCAATATGAGACATAAAAATTTTAGGCTGAATAATAAATTCTATATGATCATACAATTAAAAAATGAATACTAGGTGATAATAAAAAATAAAAGTTTTTAAACGCACCTTTATCTCTATTAATCATAAACGGTAAGGTATATGTATGGATGTAGAGGAAGATGTACGACTGGGCAGACCGTTTTATCTAAATTTATTAGATTGGCAAATAAATATAATATTTTGGAAGGTAGAAATATGCTCTACGGAACAATATTTCTACAATTAAAACTATGATTTTAATTAATTAGAAATGAAACGAGAATTTGGTGTTGCTGCGAGACAACTTCCAAAAATATTATAGCATAAAATTATAATGTTTTAAACTTCAAGAAATTTCTTTCTTCTATGATATTAATTTAGCTTAAAGCAATTTTTTTCTAACTTTAACAACTTTTTAAAATTATTCACATGATATATTTTAAAAATATATTTCCTTATTTTAATAAAATTCGAGTTATTTTCATTGATTCTAGAAAGAGTCCTTTTTGGTTTTTTCATCTAATGTTGATGATCAGAGCATGAAGACTTACCTTATTTATTTACATTAAATATGAGTTTCTCTAAAACAGTTTTTAAATAAAGTCTTTGAATTTTTTTACTCTTTTAAAGTGGGAAAATTTAGTAATTCCCCGAGATATTTTGCAAATTACAATATGCATCATGTTTTGTGGTATACACACACACACACGCACACGCACAAAAAGACTTCAATGCATATAATTCTACTTATATTTTTATAAAAGTATTTTCAATAATTTTATAAATGTATCTCTCCTAATAATTAAGATGAAAGTTTGTGCTTTTATACATGTATATGTCAGTATATATTGACCCTTAACAGGTCGGACCGTTTGATCTATGGCCTTGACATGCTGCACATTCACAACTTTAATTGATGGAAATATGCAAGTCGAAGCGAGTTCTTTGTAATTTAAAAATAAGCTATGTTTAATTAGAGTTTGTAAGATTAAATAGAATTGTAATTTTAATTAGAATTTGTAAATTTAATTGGACATTTAATTAAAAATTGAGCTGAATTTTGCCGGGTTTTTTTTACTGAATTTTAGCGATAACATTCAGAGTTTTAGTGTACAAAAATGAATTTCACACTGCTTCAAAATTTTAAAAAAGTTACATTTTAAGTGATACTATTTTAAAAATAGCGTAATTTTACTTAATTTTGGTAATTGCCTAAAATTGTATTTAGCCTTATTTCCATTTTTATCTTGAAACCCAAACCGTTTTTGATTTTTCATCAGACACTTCATCAAGGGAATTTCTCCCATTGTTGAAAATTAAAGAAGAAGGAT
>JAPMOR010031708.1:4823-38818 GCA_026543865.1 Argiope aurantia | reverse complement strand
ACTGACTTGACTTCTCTGGCAGCTGCAGCCCCTTTTATAGGTCTCAGGAGGCGGGGCTAGAAGCCTCTCAACCAATCAGGAACGTTCGAGGCGTATCTCGGTTCCTACTGGACGGATCGGGAAAATTCTCGAAGTTTCGGGTATAATCTATTTTGGCGCCAAAGTCGCCAAATTGGTCGCCAAGTAGCCAAATGGTCGCCAAGCTCTGGGACCCCCGACACGACGCCCAGACTCTGTCCCATAGAGATGACTGTAAAACATTCTTTCCAATGATGGAACCAACTATGCTGGGAAGCAGCATTACGGATTCGTAACAATATAGATTCACTCTGTTTCTATATTTTCTGAAATATTCCTTCAAAACTATGAAACACTATTTTCTCATACTTTCTACATATTTAATTAGTAGGAAATAGTCACAATTATAAAAATTGTAGAAAATTTAACGATGATTCTTATTTAAAGATATTTAAATAAAATAGAAATTACTTATTTCTATTCTCTGCTTTTAAATTCTGGAAGAAAAACAATAGAATCCTTGACTAAAAAATCCTGAATCTGTAATTTTTTAAATTGTTCAGAATACTGGCAAAATGCACCATGCGTCTAGTATCTTCAAATCGTACGCATTCAGATAAACAATTAAAATCAATTTTTCTCCAATAATTATTGCACCATCTTAAAAATAAAAAATAAATTTTTTTTAATTAATAATTTTATTTCCATACAATATTGTCCCCAGATTTTAATTAATTTTCCAGAATTCATTTTAAGCACAATTTTTAATAGTATAATTGTTGTTCTACTGTTGTAATTAAATTCCAACCAAATATATTGTTCCACCACATTCTTCGCCCACACTATTCTTAAACTTATGATAAGTATTGCTTTCTTTGGCAAAATTTCTCAGGCAAATTTTTTATCTCGTGTCATGCAGTTCTTTTCTATTGTATCAACACAGCAGTGCAAAGGCTCTAATTGAATAGCGTCACAATTAGAAGTTACGTTTTCACTGATTTTTGAATAATCAGTGCGTAATCATAATGAGGGTTACTGAATCCCAGTCTTAGTGGAGGGTAAGGACCTACAAAAAAAAAAAAAAAGTCACTCTGTGGTTGTTGTTTTTTTTAATTTATTTTTTTACCGGCATACAAGGAACAATTAGCGGAAGTTATCTCTCCAGAGCTATTTTTAACAATCTAACAAAGGGGGAGGGGGGTAACACCTGGAAGAACACCGAGGAAGGCTGCAAAAGCCTGGAATGGCATTGGCGAACAATAGTTACACAATATGATCTTTCGTGTGCATTCAGCAGCTTTACTGTATTTGATGTAGCATCCTTGGCGATTAATCCCTGGCATGTAACAATAGGTACTCGGAAATCGAATTATTGTTTTAGATGGATTGTTTTTAACCGATTGAAGCCAAAGTTTAACACAGAACTACATTTGTAATTAAAAAAATTATATACTATACATTTATATCTTTGCGCTTTTAAATTATCGTGTTTACAAGCTTTTGAAAGCACAGATTGACAAAAAAAACTAACCTCTTAACAGATTTGGTTCCAAATTTAATAGGTATCTGTGTTTTAGATGTTAAATATGTGTACAAAATTTTATGCATCTAGCCTTCTTCGTTTCATAGTTAATGTCTTAACTTATATTCAGACAACTGGACAGACATTTCTCTAAATGGATTTCGCACACAATTTGTGAGAAATCTACAAATTTGGTGTAAAGACTATTTGTCACAGACAGACAGATGGACAAATAGGCAGATTATATGCCAAAAATGTGTTTTTCGAATTCGAGATCTAAAAAGTGGAAATTCTTCAAAGTCTCGAGTTCGAATTTTTTGATAATTATAGTACTTCCTCTATGCATCGTATACGAAAAAGGAAAAAGCAGGAATAATAATTCGCATCAAGGTAATAAAATCCATGATATGAAGGGACTTAAGTTATCGCCATAGCAATTTTGGGGAAGAAAAAAATTAAATCTCAGGAGTTGCGAGTCTCATGTTAGATTATACAAAGCGCTGAGACAAAAAAAAAAAAAAAAAAAAAAAAAAAAAAACTGAGAGTGAGAAAGGGACTTAACTGTTGGTCGAACGATCGGACGACACGAAAGAAAATGAACAAAAACCATCGAAAGTATCTTGAAAATACTTTTATTCTTAGAAAAGTTGGGTATATCCACTGTTCTACAAATAAAACCCTAAAAGTCTCTTAATTATATTCCACCCAGTAACGAAAAACAAACAGCATATGAGCAAAATTAGCAAAATCGAAATTGATGCATCTAGGGATTGCAATATCGGGCCAAAAGTTCAATACCGATATTCGGTATTTTTTAGATCTTAATATCGGGATACCGGTTTTAATACCGATAGTAGAAATTTTAGAAAAAGAAAGAAAACACAGGTGTTTCTTTGTTTTATTTGCCAGTTTTATTAGAGAGTGTAAATATCACAAAAAATAATTTGTAACTTATAAATTATAACATTATATAAAGAATCACAAAAAAGAAAAGGGACATTTTATTTATTTAAATCACAAAAAGAGTGTAAATATCACTATTCAGTCTGTGGTACTATTACAAATTTTTGAAATGTGATCTTAAAAAACATAAAGCATCAATTGTACTGTCATTACGCCTGAAAAGTAATTTTGTGCAAAAATTACCAGCTGTCGAAAACGCTCTTTCGGCATCTACGCTAATTGGTGGTACTGTTAGCAATGCGCGATATACTTTTTCCAAGTATTTACCTCTAAATCCTTCATCTTCAAATAAACCGATTTCTCGTCGGATGGTTCTGGATATAGCTGATTTCTGTATTGTATTTTGGTTCGTTGAAATTTTTTTATTTATCGCTAATTCTAATTTTTAGTCAAGAGACAGTTCCTTTTCACTATCGACATTAGTGTCATCATAATCTTCGATAACTGAACCGAATTCTTGTGAATGTGGATAGGTTTGTGTGTAAAAAATTTTTAAGAAAATTTGCTCTAAAGTTAATCAGCTTTGAATTGGTTAATCTCTTTACTCCTTTTTCATTTTTAAAATCATTATAACTATGTAAATACCGTAAGACATTTTCTATTTTGGTGTGCCTTTATTCTGTGCGATTTTTCAATGTAATGTATAATTCTTCAGATATTCAGATAGTGATAAGTGCTGTGCTGTTCTTTCAGTGACTGCAACATGAAATTTATTGTTGCATTAGCTGTTAATAAATTATAATCTCTCCGACATAATGCCTTAACAGCCAGTTTTATTGGAAATAGAGCTGATACAGTTCTGGGTATTAAGTCGAATTCACTATCTGAAAAATTAATTTGCAGGTTTAAGTCGATTATTGCTTTCTGGATTGGATTTCTCATTTCAAAAATCGTTCCAACATTAGGAGTAAACTGTTCCAAAGTGTTTTTGAATATAATATTAACATATATTCTGTTTTATTTTCAGTTAGTATATATTTTTGTAATATGGCCTTTTTTGTAGGGGAACATTTAAATATCTTAAAAAAATTTCGAATTTTATAAATTATAGGAAGCAGTTCTTGATGGGTTAATATTTCATCCTCGTTAACAAACTTAATAACATATAAAAAAGATCATTAATATTTTGTAAAAAAATAATCACCAGATTTTAAGAACAGAAATGTTTTATTTATTCTTCATAATTTAAGGTTTATGTCCCGTATATTAAATAAAAAGTGCTCTGAAATATTTTACTGTGCATTAGTACTTTTTTCCTTCTGTATTTCTAAATATCTGTAATATTTACATCTCATAAAACCGCGAGTCTTCATTGTTAAATGTAAACATCTTCTCCTTTCATCTTTCCTCTCACCCCTATTTTGTGTAATTAAACCGATCCTAACGCATGCGCAAAAGCGCGGAGGGTTTTACAATCCGTTGTCAAGCAGTATTTTATCACTTCTCTTGATTGTACGATATAACTTTGTATTCACAATCTAATTAATTTCGCCCGTTAGGGAGACATAAAAACAAAAACTTATACTATTTTTCTATGTTGGCGATCCCTGAACATATAGTGGAGACAATTTAAAATTTTTCTAGTAAATACCGAAAAATCGGTATTTAAACTTGTGAATACCGGTATTACAAAATTGTACAAATGGTTCAAAATACCGGTATTCGGTATCCCGGTATTGCAATCCCTAGATGCATCACACAGAGTTTTATTTTGCATAAATAATCCTTTATCTTTTCAGTCATTTTCAAGCTCAATTAAGGAATTATTGATAAACCTGTTCAGGATGTTAACAAATCAGGAAAGAAAAATAAATGTTAAAATCCTTTCATAGTCAATCTTATAAATCTAAAACAGTAATTATTAAAAAAAATTTGCTAATTGTAGAGTTAGACCATTAAAACTAAATTTTTATTGCTTTTTTTTGTCAGAATATTTGAATTGCTCCTATTTCTAGATGATTATTATATGGGATGGATTGCGTTAAATGCATAAATTATTTTTTTAAAAGAAGTAAAGAAGTCAGGATTTTTTAAGTTCTTATTCAGAGAGAAATTGCAAATCTAATTCATTAAATTCAGCATTTACTTAAAAATTAATCGATAAAAAATAAGAATGAGACCATATAATTAAAAACAAAATGCTTCGTTTTGTTATTGATTGCTCCTGATTAAAATATGATATATATCGCGTACACAATTTAATTTAAACAATTCAACTTAACAATTTCTTGAAAGAAAGCAAACAATAATTTAAATTCTTTCAAAACTTTTTTTTTTTTTTTGTAAATATTAGTTTCGTTAAATTTTTTTTCTTACAACTGCGAGTTTTATTTTGTCACACAAGTAAATTTTCCTAGTACCATATCACTTACTATATCACCATTTTACTTATTAAAAGAATCTGATGTTTCAGCGTTTATGTAATTAGAGAAGTTTTATTGTAAATAATTTGTGGATACTATATGCTGATGCAACAATGTCCTATTACAAGTATAAGCTAGAGTCTTAAAAACAGGTATTATTTAAAAGTACATCACATCATTATTACATTTATTTGCTGCAACACTAATAGACTAATGGAATGTCATCATGAATAACACATCTGTAAGAAAAAGTTTAATTACATTTGTTTTCCAATGGATGGGTGAAAGTACAAGTCACACCGTTTTAATTATTATTTTTTCGTCGCTTCTTTCTCCCAATTGGCAATAGAAATGATATTATCTGTTATTATCCATGTCCGCAGTGTCCATGATAAACATATTGTTTCTTTTATCGTTCATAAACCATGTTGAGATTAAAGCAGAGAATAAAGCAAGCTCAAAAAGAAGGTGAGAAGAATTCTTCCAAAACAGCAGCTTCGGTTGCCTTGATTCGAATTACAAAAGACATAAATGAGCTGAAGCTGCCAACAACATGCAGTATTGACTTCCCAGATCCAAATGATTTGTTCCATTTCAAACTGACCATATCACCCGATGAAGGCTATTATCAAAATGGTAGTTTCGTTTTCGACTTCCACGTTCCCAACAACTATCCTTACGAACCACCCAAAGTGAAATGCGAAACCGAAATTTACCATCCCAACATCGATTCGGATGGAAATATTTGTCTGAATATTCTCAGAGAAGATTGGAAACCAGTTCTGAGCATCGATTCTGTCGTGTACGGACTGCAGTACCTTCTGCTGGAACCGAATCCTCACGACCCTTTGAACAAAACCGCTGCTGAACTCTTCATGGTGGATAAAACGGCTTTCGCAGAAAACGTTAAAAGGGTTATGAGAAGAACACGAGGAGGGTCTGCAATGACTAAGCACATTCGTTATTGTTATGTTTAAAACTAAAAAAATTAGTCATCAAATAAGCTTTATCAACTCGCAATTTATTATAATCAAATATACTCAAATGATCATAATTCCTATACACTAAAAAATTTTAATAAATCCTGATATTCTTTCAAGTAATCTTTTTTCCTTCACAACTTTCTTGTATCGGATTTTGCAACATGAACTAATCTAACTCTTCTGCCTCTAAAAACAATAGACTAACCCTATTTTTTATCCTACTAGTTACCCTAGCATTTTTTTATCAAGGGTAGCACATAGTAGGGGTAGCTATTTGACATATTATTCAGTGGCTTGCGATAGTCTTAAAACCTACTGTAGTAGCCGAAATTTCAATACACATTTTGAACATAATATTATCCAAACAACTATACAATTATATAGGCTGCAATTTTTGCAATTTTTTTTTCATTCGAGGTTATATATAGAGGATTTAAAATCAACAGGTGCATTGATAAACTAAAAATATCTATTGATGATAATAAAGATTAAAACCATTTACAACTTAAGGAAATAAGTTTAACAAAAATTACTGAAATATAATAAACTATGTGCGCTACAGCTTACGGAACCTAAATTAGGCAATCACATCTAAATTCTTTGTCTTTCTTGATAAGAGCGCGAACTTATATTCTACAAAGAACAACGCCCAATTTCAAATCTCTGGTTTCGATTCTTTTCCGCGCAACGAAGCGTATAAGCATTCGCAGTCAACAAATTTATCATAAAATAGGATCACATTGATTCACGCTGTCCTACAAGGGATGGGAAAATACATTAGCAAATTCAAGTTGGGTGGTTGGGTTTTATTGGCGAAAGAACCATGCTTGGCTATGCTGCGCCAAGGTCGTGGTGGACAAATAGGATCATGGTGATAAATCATAAGGTGATGCTGTATACAAGGAATGAAAAATTTTAAAACATTATGAAATTATTCAATGCAAAATTTAATGATAAATTAATAAATTTTGTCAAAACCGATTGGAAAAAACTTAGAGACATCACAAATTGTAAAAAACTAAATGCAAAATATATATTTAAAACATCAAATGGTGGACTAGGAAAAGCACACAGAATCTTAAATCATGCAAATAAAAAGTTGAAATATTGTTTAAGTGAACAAGAAAATTAATTCTTCCATCATCATGTTAAACTAATTTATTTCACAATCAGAATAAGTTTTTTTTTCAATTCTCCGAACCTATTTCGTGTACTACCAAAGCGTTTTCAAAGTTCAATCACTACCCTTTTTTTAATAAACAGTTTGTTATAAAAGGCAAGTCGATGATAATAAGCTGGTTCCCACTACTTTTTTTCATTTGTACAAATAAATTCAAAATTAATCTTTTCTCTCAATTAGTTTCATTTTCCTTCCTTGCATTAGTAAGTTAAATAACAATAAAATAAAATTACCAAACTCTGATTATCCGGATTGAAATGAAATCCGCAAACAAAATCTTCCCAAATAAAAGACAGCGACGACATTGACTGACCTGCTCAAGTAGTGGCATTTTTTATTCAGCATGTAGCATGTAAGTATACAAAAAATGTAAACACACATTGTTTCTGTTGTCATTAAATTTGTGTTATAAGCTAGTCTCTTTTTATATATATAATAAAAAACTCTTTTTCTTGAACCATTGAAATTCAACTTATCCATAATTTTACACCGAAAATTAGATGCCACTTAAGAATTTTTCAATCAAGTATTTTCGTAAAGCCATTTTTTTCCCCCCGAGCAATTGCAAAGTTCGAAGTATTTTTGTCAAGCTATTCTTTTTTTCTAGTAATAGCAAAAATCGAAATATTTTTGTAAAGCCACTTTCTTTTCTAGCAATAGCAAAGATCGAAGTATTTTTATAATGTGACTTCTTTTTTCTTTTTTGCAATAGCAAATAAGTTCAATAAAAATGACGAGGGAATGAACTCCATTTACATACCACACACGAACATCATTTAAATCAATATTAGTGCTTCGAAACATCGATATTTGATTAAATAATGCTGATTGTTCAAAAACTCTTCGCGAAAATTCAGTAGATATATATCATCAAAATAAAATAATTAGAAACTGGGAAAATTTTTGAATTCAAAAAATTGTCTGTTTGGTTTAGTTATATTAACGTCCCGTTTGAAGCAACACTTGGGCTATTTTGGGACGGACCTCGTAATTTTGAACCGTGGTCAGATGATGAGGGCGACACCTGAGCTGGCACCCCCCTCTCCACGCCAGCGGAAGGACGTTTGGTCAGGACGGATTTAACGTGCAACAGAGTCTGTTTGTATGCCAAGAGGCAAATGTAGATTCTATTTCTCCCATTCTATAATCCCCCATTCCCCGGCCCCTTAATCAATGTTCTCCTTGAACTCTTTGCATTTAGATGGCTTTTTCTCAAGCACCATTCAAGACGATGCATCATTTTGATGTGTTTTTTTAATTTAAATTTTGATATCTTAAAAATACCTGCAAGGTGTATTTTTAAAAATATAAATTAATTTTTCGTGGAAATAAAGTTATATATATTTGTTTTTTGAAACAATAAATAAGTCCTTTTATTAGGAGAATAATTATGCATCACATTACTTTTCCGAGTATAAAGGGTTAATTTTGCAAAAGTAGGAGCTATGAGGTTGGAAGAAAATGCTTCATATCTTAGGTAATAAAACAAATGAATTTGTGTATTGAAAGTCATTTTTCAACTTTTTTAACCTCCAACCCACTAACACTTAAGCTATTGCAACAATCGAAACACTTTTATTACTTTGAAATTATAGGAACCCAAACCGGAAAAAAATCTGAAAAATTTTTCTCGAATCATACACATTATGACAGCATTACAATAAGAGTATTCCAATAATGAATCTGCTCAAAAACCTTGAAATGTAATACACTGGAATAAAAACACGGAACAAATCCTAAGCAAAACACAATTATGTTATTGCTAAATACTTTTTATGCAATGAACGTCTTGCCATGTAAGGACGAAACGCTACGACGAGGAACGCTTTTGATAATTTCTTCTTTTCACAAATATCCTGAAAGGATCTCGGAAATACATTCATGTTTTCTTTTCCAGCTTGATGGTCAAGATCTCCTTTCTTACCAGCGAGGCAGAACAGTACTAATTACCGAAATTATCCGCCGAATGATTCGAAACATAATTACACGTTTAATGGCATTTTTTTTTCTGCAATATTCACTTTCCCCCCTGTACTAGATGAGTTGTAATCCAAAGAAAATAATAGTGATTTGATTATAATGTATACAGGAAGATCATTTGTTTTCCTTTTTTATATGCTCGCAATATTTAGACAAAAAAAAAATGTATTCTTATTTCTTGCGAAGTAATGTTTTGAAATAACCCAAATAAGAATATAATACAAGAATAAATGACTGATGTAAGAATTTAATGACCAGCTTGGTTCTATAAAAAAGCTAATTATTGTGATTTACTGTTTATTCACATTCTGAAGAAGAATAATTAGGTTGTGTTCGGTAATTTCAGATTGCTTAATAGCAGAGCTTTCTTCTTATGTGTATTCTAAACAAGACGGCAGTTTTCTCTTTCCACTGCCGAATGAAAATGATGAAAATATTTTATTTCATAATAAATGCAATATTTAGAAAAATAGTTTTTTTCGTATAATATGACGTTTAAAAAACCACAGCGGAAGTGGTCTCTCCAACGCTTTCTCGCATACTCTAATAAAAGTGTTATCTTCCATGTTTAAGCTGATTTGCAGCCCCCCCCCTTGGGGTGGCAAAAGAAGAAACCCCTCAGTTCAGATAGGGTTTTAGTGTGAGCAGCGCCAAGCGATAGATGCTCCTCTACTAAGCAGGAGATGAAACTCTCTTAATTATTATTGTTTACATTTACCTTCTATTGAGCGAGGTGTGATCTAATATTGCAATTTTTTAATGCTTTAATTAGCATTAATCAAATCATAATTTGATCTTCTCAATAAACTGATTTAAAAACTACCACTCCCGCATAAAATTTTAAACATTGGGTAAGGCTGCGAAAGCCTGAAATGGCATTGGTATACAATAGTTACGAAATATTAATCCTTGGCAAGAATTTAGCTTTTCTACTGAATCTAGAGTGCTATCCTTGGCGAGTGTTTTGGCGATTAGTCTATGGTATGCGATTAATAGTACTCCGAAAATCGAATTTATGCTTTAAACGCTTTCTTTCCCAACCGATTGAAACCAAATTTTGGAGCAAAACTAGAATTATAACCACAAGATCACATACCAAAATTACATTTTTCCAAGTCATCGCGTTCACCTACCTGCTTCTGAAAATACAGATTCGAAGTCGCTCATATCCTTGTTAGATTTGGCTCAAAGTTTGTTAAGTTCTACAATACAGATATTAAATCTGAATAAGTCTAGATCTCTTTGTTTTGTAGCTGTCGTTTAAACGTATATTCGCACAGCCGGTGAGACAGACTTCTAAATAACTAAAGCTCAAAATTTGACAAAGATCTACAAATTTGGCCCAAAGATCATATACCAAATCTAATGCTTCTACCTGAAAGCATGTTTGAGCAATTTTCGAAATATTTCTAAATTGCTGAAGATAAAAGAGGATGACAGATCTGGATTCGATTTCTTCAGCCTCCCTTTTATGCTGAATAGGTCAGTTGGGGACTGTTTTGCCTAGAACAAGGAAGAAGGAAGGATCAGTGATTCTAGCATCCTCTTTTTCCAGAAGCGGAGGTGAATACAACTTTCTTTTCCCTCCTAATAGAAGAAAGCATTTCAAACGGAGTAAATCTTCGTTTACATCGCTTCATTCTTCATGTGAGACTGAATGTGATTTCTCAAGTCACCCTCATTTGGGCACGAGAAGTTTGGAGTCATCACAGCAATATTCTTGTGAACTTGGACTCAAAATCCTTTTGCAGTTTTTGCGTTGTAGTTTGGTTTGGTTTAGTTATATTAACGTCCCGTTTAAAGCAACACTTGGGCTACTTTGGGACGGACCTCGTAATTTTGAACCGCGGTCAGATGACGAGGACGACACCTGAGCTGGCACCCCCCTCTCCACACCAGCGGGAGCACGTTTGGTCAGGACGGATTTAACGTGCAACTGACCCCCTTACACGACGGTTCTTCGGTGGAATCGGGTCCCGAACCTGAAACCCTCCGGTTCCGAAGCCGAGACCGTACCACCAGGCCACCGCGGCCCACGTTCTTGCGTTGTAGTATCAAATCTAACACGTATTGGTTCAATATTCCTCAGTTAGCACAGATGGACATAGATGTAGGGCCAGCCTTCCTCTGAGGTTAACGCTATATCATACTCATTAAAAGCGAACATTTTTTCCGAGTGGGGTAGCAATGAAATTGATAATAAAAATGCCGTATGTCCTGAAATTATGATTATCATGTCTAAGTTGTAACAAAAATGGGATTTCACATAGATTACAAAATCTATTATTACAATTAGTATTCTCTTCTGTCATTGACCTCAGGTAATCATTCAGATTAAAACCCAGTCGAGGTGGTCCGATGCCTGATGGAAAGAGTTGTTAATGCAGTTTCTGGTCTTCTCGTCGTTGTCATTCAATTGTGTCATCAATACTGGACTCGTAAGTAATTGCATTTTCAGATTCAATTAAATTACTAGTATTCCTGAGTAACAGCAACAATATTTACATTATCTATATTGTAGGAGGCAAAATCCGAAAATGAAAAATTTAAATCACTTTCAATGTTATTGAAAAAAAGCAGACGAAACTATACGAAATAACATTTTTTATTGTGTTTATAAAATAGGTTGATAGTATAAATTGTTACTTTCAGAATCGGTATATCTGGTTGTATGATGTTACTCAACTTCCCATAAAACCTCGATCTATGTGTTAAATATATGCATTAAAGTTTTATAAAATTATTAACCATCTTTCACAAATAGTTGGTCCGTCGAAATTAATATTTGCTAAACACTTCAAATATTTTATGCAGATGTTGATAATTTCTGCAGCAAACTACTTCTAAATGTCATATTTTGATAGACACTGAAAACTGATACTAAATAAGAAGCCTTACATCGTTCTGTTCCTTGAGCTAAATGAAAGTTGAAAAAGTATATCTTAAATGTCTGTCGTCTCACATAAAATTTTAATTGTAATTTAGAAAATTTAGATGGAACTTAGATAATTTCTGAAGTTAGGCATTTATAGATATATAAAAAAAATTTCAATAATTCTTATTAAAAGTTTGCCTTTAATAGAAATCTACCTTACAATGGAAAATAAGCCTATATTTATAAGCAAAAGTAGAAGAAAATTTTGGGATGAAACATTAATCCATATGTTTTTTCGTGTTTTATTATAGAAGCAATAAAAACGACTTGTAGTTCACAATTTTTTTACAAAAAACAATATTGTAAAATTCATTTAAAATGTATTTAAAAATTAATTATATAAACAAAAAATTAAAATAAATAAAAATACATAGCAAAATATTGATATAACTAAGAATATAATTTTGAGAATGTTAAGACATGAAAATTATTTTTGTGCTGTAATGTTAACGAAAATCAAGAAGAATCGATTTTCATTCATCTTAAATTTTAATTATAACTGTAATAAAGATTTTAAAAAAAATAGCTTTAAGTTGTACACATTCAACTACCAAAGTATATATGTGCTAAATTTGATAGCTTGAGGCTATACAGAGAGAGAGAAAGAGAGACATACTTATCTTTATCATTAGCAGAGATAATTTATATATATATATATATATAGTTGGTTTATATATATATAAGCCAACTACAATAATCTCAGAAATTTCAAAAGTATTTCCATACTGATTTGGATTTTATTTTTTGGTTATTTTGCGGATTATTTTAAGTTACTGCAAACCCCATTTCATGAATAATCATGAATTTACGGTATTTAGAATTTGTTGTCTTTAAAACAATATTTTGATCACATCATTTTCATTATGCTCTAGATAATTTCTAGTATATATGCATATTTTATATTATTTTTTGGGATTAGACTGTCATTTTCACGTAGAAGACTATTGTCTAATTTTGTGAAGATTAACTTAGTTTTTTGATTCCATGATGCACATGACATATTGCAAATACATGGTACTAAATTTTTGGAAGAAATAATGAACTCATTATTATTTCATGTCTTCATAAAATTATTTAAACTTTTCACAACTTATAATCAATGCATAAGAAGCATCAATAATCTTGTAAATGCACAACTACATAATTTAATTTCAGTTTCATTTTATTTCAATGCAATGCACTGAACACCTATACTTACACATAAGATTTTCAAAATTTATTACCAAAATTTTTATTAAAAAATTGAGACTTATCCAACAAATATTTACTTCCAGTTCCATTTTGATAAAAAGATAACTTATTATATAGAATTTTATTTAATTTTAAATCAATGCAATTTTAATAATTTTTGAATAAATTATGTAATTTTATCCAACAAGAAGTATATTAATTTGAAGAATAAGCAAAATTCATTTACATTTATTTTTTCTATATATATTCAAATCATGGTAATGTTTGAAAATAGAATCCAATAAATAATATAGTTTCCCACATATCTTCTATGTTCCATTCAGTGGTGGTTCATCAACTTAGAAATTAGCAATATTTCAAAAATATTTTTCAAGGGACTGCAATTAAAAGAAATAAAGTTATTTCACCCAAAAGTAAACTAAAATTTTTAATTTCAAATCCACATGTGAATTTTGTTGCATTTCAAACATATGATATGACTAGCATATGATATAAATTCATAAGTGTCCAAGTGAAAAAAATCAGAAAATTCAATTAAAAAAAATGAAAGAAAGAAAACTTTTAAAAATAAAACCAGCAGGTGCTGTAACTTAGAAGCCTTAATGCACAAGCTTCCCCAGGTTTTACTCAAATCATATTCATAGAAATAAAATAGAATTAACAAAAACCTTTTAATCAATCTCATTTAAAGAACATAAAAACAATTGTCTAACCAAAGGAAAATTTGCATTTTAACAAAATTTCACTAATCAAAAAAAAAAAAAAAATGAGAAAGACTATTAAATTACTTCAATTGAATCCATTTTAAACCTGCTTCAATTTCAAATTGTTATCCAACATTTAATAAGCAACCCAAAAACAAATTAAAATTGAATAATAAAAAATGTTCTTTGTAAATGGCGAGAATTACTGCACAACATAATAATCCCCAGTCAGCAATAATGATAAAAGCTTCAAGCATACATATGAATTTCCGATTCATTTTACAACTTGCTTTAAATCTACACTAATGCCCTTTAATGACAAGATCAATAAATGTAATCTAGTAAAAATCATTCTCTGCATTTGTACTCAACACAAATTCAAAGAATATATTTTTTAAAAAAATAAAAGTTCTTTATTTTTATGGTTTCAGCTAAATTTTAAAAAAACATTAGGAAATGTTACTATAATAAGAAACAAGAAATCATACAAAAAGTGGGAGTATGTTAACTGTTTTTAATATATGTTTATTTAAATTGAAACAATTCACTCTTTATATATTCAAAATAGAAAATATATTTTCTTAGATATATATGCAACTTGGATTAGAAGCAAAATTACTTTGACAAAAAAGATCATTTATTTCACGACATGTAACAAAAATGATTTATTTACACAAAGCATGATGGAGAGAGATGATGCACGCCTTTATTCAGATTCCACACATAAAACCTTATTGTTTGCTCTGAGCAGCTTCTTTTCTGGCAGCATCCTGCAATAACTGAGTATCCACTTCATCAGCTGGGAGCTGAACATATCTTACAACTGAGCCTCGAATGAAACAATTTTTCACAGAAAGCTACATTGGAAAGAAAAAAAATGTTTTTATGATTGCATAACATAATTTGAACTAAAAATAAAATGCAAAACAAGTGAATAATAACCAGGTACATTTCTGATTAATCAACTTAAATTATTATACTTGACATATCAACATAAAGTTTTCAAATTTATTAAACTGTTAATGAATTAGTAAGCAATTAATTGAAACCAATAAAAGCAACAAAAAAAAATATTCTATGCATATGTATAAAAATGTATCAAAATAAATTTCAAATAATGTGGATATTTTTTAAATAAATTTAATACCATAAATCATTTTTTAAATTTTAATCTTGAAAATACAAATTTTTTTTTAATTATAATAATTACAAAAATGGCTATAGCAATAAATAAATCTAAGAAAATACCAATTTTTACTTAAAGTAGTTTAAATATAGAAATTGTATAAATCAAACATACAAGAACTTTTTTTTTATGAACCTCAACTTATAACTACAAATGAAAAGCAACTCTTTAAAATATTTCAAATATTTTTAATATAAGGATGATGAAATCAAAATTGTAAAAAGTTTAAGCCACAAAAAATATTCTTTATGCATTGACAGATTCAGATATATTATGAAATGGATGAATAACAAGAGCTATTTTCTTACAATTAAATAAGAAGCAGAAATTTCATTTTAAACTTAATAAGAGTCAACAAAAAAAGCACGAAACAAATAGTAAAAATATTAAATTCCTAGTTCCCTTTCCCCTTTTATAAGTGAAAAAGCTTGGTGATTTAATATGTATATGAAGCTTAAAAAACAAATTTCAGAATGAGCCAAGCATACACATAAAATATTTTTATTAGGAAATGCATAAACTATTTCAATCAGTTCATGTTTGATAGTTACCTCTACTCATGTAATGAATTGCAGAATGTACAAAAAATCTTGTGCATGTGTTTGTAACCCATACATTTTCTTTTCATATGAAATGAGATTGCAATAAATGTCCTAAATAAGATGAGTTTTTCAATAAATAGGTTAAATAAACACATGGGGGTTTGCATCCAAAATGAATTTATAATCTTGACAAATTTAGGCATATAATTTACAATAGGATTTAAATTTTACAGGTTTGTATTAGCCAAGGTCTCTTAAAAAAGCTAGTGCCTGAAAATTTAAACTATTTTTTTCATAAAGTCAATGAAAATTTCAGAAAAGGATGTAAAAGTAAATATTATAGACAATTTTTCTCATGAGGAGGTATAAGATGATACTTTCTAACTCATTATTTAAATAAAAACAAAAGAAAAAGTGTATAAATGTATGTGCGATAGCACTCTATAGGATAGATCATTTGGCATTGTTTACAAAATGTGGCTAATATATTCTGGAAAGTGAGGATATGTACATTAGAGCTATTTTATTGAAATTTTAATTAATAAAAAATTAAATGAAATGTCTGCATTTTACTACAACAACTTCAAAAATATTACAGTACAAAAATTATTTTTTCAACATCTTTAAAATAAAAAAATCATATAATCTTATTATAACATAGTAATCTATATACTTATATAAAGCTCAATGTATGTGTGTGTGTTGGCGCTCTAAGACCATTTGACCTACAGCTACCAAATTTGGTACGCATATACTTGGGAAGTCGGGAATGTGCACATGGGGTTCATTTTTTTTTTGAAATTTTAATTAGAATTTTAATTATTAATTAAAAAATAACTTTCCCGCCAAAAAATCTTCTCATTTTCCCCAACGCCAAATGAGTAAGACTTCGGTTGTTGTTTTTTCAACGGTAATGAGGCTAGGGTTAACATTTTTCGGCCGATTATTTTAAACGATTCATTTTATTTTCTTAGCGTTTGATGCATTTAAAATTAAACATTGTTCATTAATCGATCTGTTCATTATAAATCTGTAGAAAATTTTGTTGACAAATTTTTGAGATATAAAATAAATTAAGAAAGATATTCTTTAGTGCCCATAAAGTTTAAACGCTCAGTGACTCTGTTATCAGTAATCATATTATAAAAAAATGCTTTGTTTCAGTAAAAAATATTATTATATTAATTGCAGATTAATTCTTTCCCCTTTAATTTAAAGCATAAATTCTACGAGAGCTAACAGAAATACATATTACATTATGACTGAAGGCCTTTATAATATTATGAGTGAATTATATGACTATCAAAATTTGAGGTTTTAAAATATTTTGATGAAGAATCTACTAAAGAAGGAATTGTGTAAAATATTTTAATTATTAAAATTTAAACGAACATTAAGATTGGCGAACCGGCTGGTCACCAAAGGCGGCTAGTTAATTAATAATCTTAAAATCTTTTTAATGCTTTCAATATATCTATAATGTAATTTTCTATTTTTAGTCATTTTTTTAAATGTTTTAAACACATTTTTACAACTATATGTATTTCATTGTTGAAGAAAAACTTAAATTGTTCTAAAAGCTGCTATATATTTCTGGCTTTTTTACTCACTGTTGAAGATTTAGCTAATTTCCATATTGAGTAGGTTTCAGTTCAAGATGTGGTTTTAATATTTTTTTTAAATTTGTTGTACTTAAAAAAAAATTATTATGAAAACTTTTTAAAATATGCAAATTTTTAAATAAAGCTTCTCTTTCCTGTGATATATTTAGATTTATAAAGACATAAACATAAGGAAATGAATAACAGAATGGCCTAAATTTCGACAATAATATTATGTCTTTCAAAATTCACAAGTTCAAAAATATTTTTTCCTCAACAAATCACTAAAATCTAGTTACACAAAATATTTTATTAAAATTTATAGCAACATTAATAAAGGTGGAGAAATTAATTATAAAAGCAGGGGAAAAAAAAGCTTTATTTAGGCATTTCAATATCAATGAAATCAAATTCTATACATTTTCATGGAGGGAAAAAAAAAAGCTCTTTAAATATGTTGAAAAATTCATTGTTGAGTAGATAAAAGTATTCTTTTGATGACACTTTTAAAGAATTGAGTAGATGTAAAAAAAAATCAGGAATGAATCATTCCATAACCAAGTTTATTTTCCTCTCATAATTCTAAGAAAGAATTATGGTAGCTAATACATAGATATATTTTCATAATTTCAAAAAAAAAAAAAAAAAATAGCAATCTAGAACAATCTTGTTAAAAAAATGCCATTGTTTAAATATTGTCATTACAAAGAGAATTCAATTATCAGAGATGTTTTAAGTCCCAATCAATTCAGATAATCAAGGTTCTATTGTATTTATAAAATTGAAATGCGAAAGTTACATTACTAAAGAGAAAAGAGCAATAAAAGTCTTGAGTTACATTTCAGTGATAAGATGGATGATTTATTTGTCTGATATGCTAATACAAAGAATTCTTGATAGTATCCTTTGACATCACTTAGCATACTGCAATAAATCTTCTACAGTATTAGATAATAAAATATCTCAAATAATAAAAATGCATGCAAAATGGCATTTTATTGCAAAATTAAGATAAAACAAATGGTAGCTTTCACTGTGTAAGAATTAAAAGAGAATTAGAGTTAATAAATTAATATTGAAATAAAATAAAATGCAATAATTTTAAAGCCTCCATTTCAGAAAATACTAATTCATTCAACTTCCTGAAGAGGTGTTAAACAATATATCACCTTCATAATCAAGTTTCTAAATTAACACTGCTACAAACAAAAAATCTACAATAATTTAGAAATACATACATAATATTATTATTATAGATATATATGTATTTATAATAAGAACTATAAAAATGTGCAACCAAATAGCAAAAAGTGAAATTATAATACAAGAATGTATATTATAATAAAATGAAGCAAAGTATTATATATTACTCACTACTAATCAAATATTTTAATAAAGAATAAACAGCTTGTTATATTTTTTATTTACTAATTCATTTTTTATAAAGCATATTCAAATATATAGATATAGCTTTTCTCTATCTTTTATTATAATAAAATCACATAATGATTTCAAATAGTGTGTAATAAAAGCTTTAGAAATTTGATCCCCCCCCCCTTTTCTAAAAATCTGTTTTAAAATATTATTATTCAATTATTACTAAAAATCACATTCTGAAAATAAAATTTTATTTCCTATGAACCATGAAATAAATACACTGAATCAAGCAAAATATAAAATGTCATGATAAAATTTTTAATTTCAAAAGAGAAAATCTGAGAATAAATTCAGCCAAAACAACATTAATATTAAAATATATTTTGTCATTCAGTATTGTATATAAGTTGATTATTATAGTTAAAAAAATAATGTATGGTGAGCATAACACTAAAATGCTATGTTAATGGTATCAAATGCAGAAATATATGAAGTGAAATTTTAAAGAACTGAAACTCAACTAAATAATTTTGAAAAGAAAAGATTTTATAGGATTGTAAAGATCATACAGGTAACTTAAAACAAGCCATAAGCTAATAAGTCAAGCCATTACTGCAAGCCATAAGTCAAAATATTTTTAGAACCTTCAATAATATTTGCATATAAATTTAAGTATTATTTAATAATTAACGAAACCAACTGATACAATTCATGAATCTTGGGTGGGAAAGAATTGTTAATAAATTATGTGTTGTATTTATCATACAGGACATTGTATGATATACAATATCCTGTACTGGATGAATAATAAATTTAAAGAAAATCATGAATAAAAAATAAAAACATGCAAGAATTCATTCTATCAACTTTGCCTAATCAGTGCAAAAAATCAATTGCTCGTTTGAACTGAGTGACACATTTGATGTAGAGATAACCTCAACTTTTGTAAACAGAAATTAAAAATGAGAAAAGTACAAGCAACTTCTAAAGCTTTATTAAATAACAATTCTTCAGAATGTACTCTTAAATAATCAAAAATTTAATAATGGTTTCGGTATGATTTGATGTTGTCAATTATACCTCATTAACAATTATCATTACTTCATTAACACCCAGAACAACTCTGAATTCTCTGTTAAAGATGTTCTTTAATTATTATAAAAACATATTTCAGATAATAGATTTAATGGGTTAAAAATCAAGAAGTATACATCATAAGAAATTGCAGATATTATATCAGATTACTTTCATGAGAATATCTTAAAGTAAAAACTTAGGCTTTAAGAAATATTTTTAAAAAACTATTTGTGGAAATATCCAGATAATTTACAACATTATAGATTAAGCAATAATTGTCTTCTCTTTTGAATATTAGTACACATAATTATATTAAAATACATCATAAAGAGCTCTTATATTTTCTTATTTTTATGCACATAAAGTTTAGACATGAAAGGAAAGACGCTACTGGTAGCTTTTAGATAGCAATAAACCCATCATTTAAAGCTATGGTTCAAAGTTAGCATCAATTAAACTTGTTCAGTAAATAAACAGAATTAACAGTATGAAGATGGGAACAAATTCTAAAATTGCTTTCCCAGGGGAATAAAATAACTTTCCAATTTTCTTATTTTAAAATTTGTAAACAATTCTTTTTATAAAATTTAATATGAGATTCTTTACATCAGTAGCTTAGTTTGTGATTGTTGTCTTTGTCTATAGTTATCTATAGTTACATTGAAAAATATATAATACTTATTGTATGCTTTTGGGGGTGGGGCATTTTTTTCTCAACCTGTTGATTTAATAATATTACATAAAACAGATAATCATGCTATTGGGGCAAACATGGACACAGATTTGGAACAAAAATCAGAAATTCAGAAAATAATGAATTGCACCAAACATATATACCAAGAAGTAAAATAAATATTGATTAACAAAAAAAAAAAAAAAAAAAAAAAAAATGAAAAAAACGTAAAATTATAACATAAATGAGTGCTAATCTCTCTAAAGAATGATGAAATGTGATTTTGAAAATGTAGAGGTCTATAGAAATTTTTGTATATAGCGAAAGATTAAACTGCCTCAAAACTTCCACTAATCAATTGATCTTATACATAAAATTTACAAATTCCTTTTCAAATCAAATAACATTTAATAAAGAGCAATAAATTATTTAATGCTTATTTACATTTTTTTAAAATTAGGCTTACAAATTATGCTTTGTGTATAGAAAGCATAATTCAGTGTCTAATACAACAAAATATTTAATTTCATTAATTTATGTACATGGATATATAAAAGGAAATAAGGTTACAAATATTTAGTGTTTGAAATAATTTTTTTTATCATTAACTGCTTTTGTGCACTTCTTAATGGTACTCCCAAATAAAATAAACACCATAAAAAATGAAATCTGTTAAATAGCCAAAAAATTCAAAGTAATGCACTGGTGAAGACTCTTTAAAAACTATTCAAAAATTTTGCAAAAAATAAGTATATACACACCCATATACTTATGATAAAGAATAAAATAAATAATTAGTATAATAATAGTAAGTAATATAATGAATATAATTTGGAGAATTTTTTAAATTCAAAATCGTTTTACTATAGTTATTTTAGTTATTGTTATATCTTTGTATTTCACTCTTCCCTAAACTCGTAGTTTTATTTATTTTTACTTACATGATAAGGTGCAGTACCCTATGTATTTATATTGTTTTAGTTTATTACTTTATTTTCTACTAGCTGAAATGCACAAATTGTTTGGGGTCAATTTTAATTGTTACAAATGAAAAATTTACCTCTACTAACAATAAATGAGAAGGTATGAGTGTGTGGGTTAGCACTCAACAGGCCAAACCATTTAACCTATAACTACATCATTTTGAAGTTCAAATGACATTGTTTTAATGGTGACAATTAAAAACTTTTTTTTTCAGATTTGTTGAATTTTCGTTCATTGAGTTAGATATATTTAATAAAATATTGTTAATATTAACATATTTTTAAATATATTTAAACAATATTTTCATTGTTGTGAATAAAATCCAAAACCTAACAGTAGTAGCAACTATGAAAACATCCTGGTTTCCCCCACTACCCACTGATGACTAAAATATGAAGTTTTGGCTCATTTTAACCAAATTTAATAGGTTTCTATTTAAAGCAAGTGTTTAATAATAATTTTCAATACTGTGACAAAATTACAACTAATATTCAACTTCAGAAATAAGCAATGATGAATTTCTTTTTTAAAGAATTGTACATTTTAAAAAACTTTAAACAAGCTTATCACTTGCCATTTGATTTTATTAAAATACACTTTTCTTTTACTGAGTTAGAGAAATTTTGATAGAATAATATGTTGATATATTATGTAAATTATAAAATAAATTTTATCGAAAACTTCAATGCTGAATGATTATACTTTCTACTTATTTTTTATGAATACATGGTGATTGAGCAAGCAGGTTATTGGATAAATTAAAGTTTATTCCCTTTCTTTTTAAGACTTCAAATTTTAGATGAAATAAATAGAAAATTTGGAGAGAAAATATAATGAATATAACTGCATAAGGCTTTTAAAATTGTATAAATTGCATAACTATTAAAATTTGAAAACATGATGTTGAGGAAGTTATTACAACTATTTAAAGTCACCTACAAAATATTAAAATGAAATTTTACCAGCAGGTAAAGATAAAAATTATTAGCTAGTCATAAAACGTCACTAGTATTTAATCAACTATCCCAAAAACATTAAAACCTTACTTATACTGCAGGATTTATAAGCTATATTTTAATAGTGTATTGCATGCAAAAAAGTAGAAATCTATTATTAATAATCACTGTAATCTTAATGCAAGTGTAAAGAATTGCTTTTTAAATAACTTATTTATAATGCAAAAGTTTATTTTATATAAAATAATACAGCATAAAATTTTATTATCACTGGCAATTTTATATTTAAGAAATAAAGCAAATATATCAAAATTAATAACAAATTGTAAACAGTAGCTAGTGGTTAATAAACTGTCACAAAACTGGTCCAATAACAGAGTACTGATAATTTTACAAAACTGTTCACATTTAATCAAGTATTTATTAAATTTGAAAAAATAATAAAAAATTGATAGGGAAATTATATAAAAATGAAATTTTTATGGTTAAAAAAGTAAAGTTTTGGTATTTTATGACAGAAAAATACAGTCAAATCTCTTTTAATGAGCACCTTGCATAACAAGCAAATCAAAATGTAAAAAAGTGACTCATTTAATGAGCAATGCTTTGTAGAATAAGTGGTGAAGAGACATTCTTACATCACATGCTCAATTAGCTTGTAATAGTCTGTGTTGAGCACTTCTTTGTAGAGAACCCTTTCATCTACATTGAAGTTTTGGCTGGATATTGTTGACATATGCAGTTCCGAGGAATTTGAACAAGTGCATGAAGCTTTAATTGACACAATTTTATTTCTGGCCAAAATTATGGGGCTATAGGTGGATAGAAACGATATCAATGAACTGGTAGGAGAATATAGTTTGAACTACACAAGAATTTATGGTTTTGCATTTTGTGTCAAATTTGCAGGAAAGTTTAGCCGAGAGATTGGAAATATTGTATTAAACATTGAGAAGCATCCTGTGCAAGCTGAGGTTCGAATTCACAACGTTAAGGTTCATAGCCGAGTAACAAAGCCACTAGACAAAAGTGTACACTCGTGTCCGGAAGTTGTTATTTGACTTTTATGAAGTTACCACCACAATCCTAATAAGGCAATAACTATACATGTTACAAATTCATTTAATAATAATACTATGTCACATTTTGAAGCATGGTTAGAGAAGTCTTTATACAATTAATAAAAAGACAGCATGTATTATCAACAATAAATTTTGTTATAAATTTAGATTTTTTTTGGAGGGGGTGGGAGCGGAACACCTATTTTACATGGATTCCTATGGGGAAAAAAATTGCTTTGCTGAACAAGAGTTTCATATTACAAGTGAGATGCAAACAACAAATTATGCTCATTAAGCAAGATTCCACTGTATTTTCTGTGGGATATTTTGCTATAGAGTTCATGCACAAAAAACGGCAAAATTTTGTTTAAATTCTAATTAGCTGAACATTTGATTTTTGTATTTTAAAAAGTTGACAAGGTTCATTCTCTTGTTTTTTTATTTTTACACTACGTATTTTATTATAATACATAATTCTGCAGGCTTAAAGAGAATGCAGCATGTTCTAGATAACAAATTTCTAGATAATAATTATTTTCTCTGAAAAACTATGTTCAATATACTACAAATATTCTAAGTTATCTTTGATACAGAACATAAGAATAATTTTAAAACACAAACAAATTGATCATGAAGTCAAAGTAATAAATGTATGTTAACCAATACAATGAGAAATTTCTTAGATGAATATATATCACTTTTTTACTTACTAACTAAATATGTACTGAAGTTATACTTGCCATATGAGGATACTTTTCAGGATCTGTTACACTAATATCGGTTAGCTTTATATTTAAATACTGGTCCACAGAATGTAATGTTCCACAAATACTACAAAAGTAAGGTAATCATTAGAAATTAATAAATACTTAAAAAAATATCAAAAAGAATGAAATATAAAGTTACTAAACTGAGCTATTAAATATTTTCAATGAATATTTGTCATGATTTAAGATTGGGAGGTAGGGTGAGAAAAATCAGGTTTTGCAATAATTCACTTCACCTTGAGTATGGAAAAGTATATTGGTTATCTTTCTTTCATCCGCACAAAAAGAAATATATAATTAAATTCCCAAATTTATAAATTGTATTCTTTAATAAAAAAAATTATACATTTAAAAAGGAAATAAGATAAAAGAAATGATTGCTAATTAGGAGCTGTAGAATATAAAATGTTGTTCAAATTTGATATAAATTGAGTAACTATTTTTGCACATTTTAATCTCTCTCTTTTTGAACATGTTTTCTTTATGCACAAATAAAAAATAGGACAAAAATATTTATTTAGACAAGTATTGTTAAAATAAAAGTGATTCATAAATTCATTGACACTTAAGTTATTACATAACATCCTTTCATTAATAAATAGGATAAATCATAGGTACAAAAGTAGGAAGAACATACAATATTATATATATATATATATTCATTGCACAGATTCATGAAAATGCTAAATAAAGATTAAACTAACAAAAAAATCAAAGCAACTATATCAATTGAAATCGTTAAGAATTATTTGTCCTTTTCACATTTTACAAATTTAGAAGCAGTTTTCCTGGTAGTTGATTGTGGAATTTGAGGCTTCTGCTTGACTTCTACTACTTGTCTTTTATTCAGAATAAGAGAGTCAAAACAGAAAAATAATAAAAACAGTGGAATGCCACAATTTAATATGTTAATAGAATTTTTAAAAAAACTAAACAATGCAGATGATTCTTATCTCCCCCCCCCCTTCTAAATTATACCCTAATCAACAGAATCTTAAACTATTTTTAACTATAATTTTATTTTACTTATAAATATTTTATTTAATAAAAATTATAATCTGAAAACTCAAATAATACTTCAGAGATGAAAAACACTTTAAAATATAAATTGCAGCATTATCATATGAATTTTTCCTTGAGTATTCTGAATTTGTTTTGCTAAGTAAAGCCCTACTCGAATATAACCAAATTTGTTTTGTATCATCTTAATTATTTTAATCAAATGAGCAGTACAGATAAATAAAAATTATGCTTAATCAATCAAATCCAGTATTTATTCCTTAAATTTTAAATGAACAATGAATTGAACATAAACTTGATATGCTAAAACAAAAATTAATAAAATATCCTATTAATTGGCACTTTATTTATTACTGTAGGCTTTGTATTATTAGAGAAAAAAAAGAGATAACTAAAATAAGATACATGACAAGTATATAATTATTTTATATAAAAAAGTTCCATGATTAATTCTATTAAATACCAATAAATCACAGCCTAAGATTGCAGAAATAGCAACTTTCAATCTTGACCAAGCAGAGTGCCTACTGACATTTCTACATAAATATTAAAAACTATTTAACTCATCACAAGGTCATGATTTACATAATCTTAAATTTTAAAAGATAACATTACTATAAAAATCCACAACAATTCAAAATAAGAACACAGTAAAATCAGCAGATACTGCCATATAAGGATTGTACATTTTTCTCTATAAGCCCCTACCTCATGTTTTTTTTTTTTTTCTACAGTTGTTTTTCAGTTTTTATCACAGAGCTACATCCACACAGTTAACCTTTTACATAGTAGTGGTCTAATACAGGAAACATCTAACTTCTTTTATTTTTCAAAATATTAATTTGAAACATAAATCAAAAATAAGAGATTAAAATTCATTTTTTAATTTATTTTTTACTAATAAATTATGGCAGTAATCGAACAGATTTATAAATTTCAGCCGTCACATACTATTTAAAAGTCCATTTTCTGTAATTTTTCTGTCCCATTGTACCAAAAAAAGAAAAGGAAAAAAAAGTTTAGAAATAGATTTCTGTCTTGTTTTGTCAGTTGAATTTTAAACTATTTACTCTATATTTGAAAAAAAAAAAAAAAAAGAGAAAGCACATCTATAATTATCCAATAAAATTAAATAGTCCAGCAGCTTAAAAAAAAAACACTACACCAATTATGTTACTTGCAAGATGCTGATAACTGAAAGAGAACAAATATCTTCATTTATTCCCTTTTTTTCAGAAAAAATGAACTGATTTCAAGAAATATTGCTGGGAAGAATTTTTGAAAATGATTAGTTCTTACACTGGATCTCAGAAGTTTTGCGGGCCTTTTTTTTTTTTATCAATAGCTTTAGTCTCTTAGCCTCTTTAGTCCCGACTTTTTTAAAACTGGTTTAAAAATTTGATTTCTAGATGTTTTACCTTTGTTACATCTCAATAGTTTGTGGAAAAAAATATTTGCTGATCAAACAATTCTAAGTCACATATGTATACCTCGGGTCTTAAGCAAGCCAAAGCACCCTCAACAGACAAAAAAAAGAAATAAATAATGGTTACTTAATAGCTATACTTTTCTTAATTAGGGCCTTATAAATGAAAAAAATTATATTAATAATCTATTAAACCTTATTTTGAAGCAAATTTAATTTTTTTAAATATTATGTACGTTTAAATATTACGTAAGTAGACGCTGCATTTTGAGCACTTGACACTTCTCCTAGAGTTACATCCTGGATACCTGCATTTTGATACATACTTATCGTCCCTGTAATGTTGTAGATGGCTTGAAATATCTAGTCTTATTTCTTTTTTATTGGGAAGGGACAATTTTTCTTGCTCTCTTAGAAGTATTTTTAGTGGTAATGAAATCTCCAATGGTCTTGTAGTTGCATTTTCATCATTTGATGACCCTTCTTCTATTAATCTGTTTTCATTGAAAGATGATTTTTTTTTTACTTGATCTTGGTTTCCTTTTTGCTGATGATAATTCCCTCATATTTCAACAGGGACCAAATTATATGCATTTGAAATTGCAATAAGGTTGTAACATTTTTGGCTTTATTCCTGATAGCTCAGTTTGTCGCTTTGCCACCATTTTATAGTATGTCAAGCAATTGACAACTACTAAATCTACAAAATGCATAAACACTCGGGTCGGTCCTTTTTTTGTAATTACTGCATACCGGTAATATGCAAAATAATGGTCGATGCCTCCCATATTATATGCTTTTACAAAAGCAGATTATTTTATGTTAGCTTTTTGTTTCAATTATTTTGTCTATCTTCTGCCTATTCCAATTGATTCATTACCTATGTGGATAATAGTCACAGATTCATTATCTTTCTACTTGACAAGGCACATTTGACAATCGTCTGTGACCCATTCATCCTATTTGCCAGGTTTCATTATTTTTGATACATGAGAAATTCTATTGCTTCCCCTAAAATCAATTTTTCTTAAAAGTTCAATAACATCTTTTTGAGTTAAAGCCACTTGACGTGCAAAAAAAAAAAAAATTATTAGCTTATAAAATTCTGTATATTCTATACATGATGTCGGTTTGAAATATCAATTACCGACTACAAGACAGCTATAAAATTAAATTTCTTACTAAAGTTAAAAAATAAATACTTTTAAATTTATATTTTATTACATTACAGAACATAAGAATTATTTATTATATAAAAAAAAATATGCAATATATTCAAGGACAAGAAATGACAATTTGAAAACAAGCGCTAAAAAGATAAGCAGCGCAATGAATTGCAACCAGTGAGGAAACGGGCGCGAAAATGTCCGAGGTACACACATGTGTACCTTAGTTAAATTTGAATTTTCACCGATTCTATTATAGATAACAAGAAATAATTTGGAAATGACTTTAACCAGACACTTAGTAATTTATAAAAAAAATACACAAGCGTTTATTTTAATAATAAGTATTAAAAAATGTACTTATATTTGCTGTGTTTTCTGTTCAACGTCATTTTCGTTATGTCTCTAATTAAGAGTGATGGATATGAAAAAAATATCGAACTGTAGTGCTATTTATTGATGCAAAATGGAAGCTACATTCATAAACATTGAAATGCATGCATTATTTTGTCAAAGTTTAACTTTACCGGATAAGAAAAATGAGAAAAGTTGAAGGTACACATATGTGTACCTCGGGACTGAAGAGGTTAGAACTGCTCACATTTTTTCTCTAAATTTTGAGATTTGCAACTATTTGTTTTATATAATTGTGGAGGTTTAAATATATATATATATATATACTGTAGTTTATTTTTTACTGTAAATATAATCAGTAATTTTTTAATGTAATATATAATCTTACCACTAATTTTATTAGAAAAGGCACAGAGAGTTCTGCTAAAACACTGAAAGCATTTCAAGAATTAACCCCAGATAGTGAATTTGAGCAGGTGGGTAGATGCAATTCAAGGAATACACTCTCGTTAAAGGATGAATCACAAAATAGTGTTTATTCATTCATTTCCAAAAGATTTTATTCATTTTTACATTTAATTGTAATACTTTTCAACTATAGTGTTCCAGCTAATACAACAGCCAATGAATTAAAATGGTGACAGCAATTTCAATGAAATTTTACCAACATAGCCCTTAACACCTAAATAGATTAACAATTTTTTTTAATTTAAGTTTAAATTTTCAGGTGTAATTTGGCCACAAGGCATTTAATTCAGAAGTTACATTTTAATCAAAAATAATTTAGTTAGCTTAAGTAAAATAATCATTCGTAAGTTATTACCTTGATACCAATTGAAATGAACAATAGGTAAAAGGAATTACAGAAAAAAATAAATTTAATAACTATTTTTTGATTTGTTAACAAAATACTAAATATATTCAAAATCTAGAGATTTCTCACAAGTTATTATATACTTTGAACAGAGTGCATAGTGATAAACTGCTTCAAAAATTAAGCAGTTTTAAAGCACCTTAGTTTCAAAAATTAAGCACCTTTGTATACGTATGCATACATAAACTATGTATTTTCCAAGCATAATGAATAATTTTTATTGACTTTATTCACTTTAAATGCTTATTTTTTAAATTTTAATATTTCTATATTCGCACATCTTTTATAGTAAAATAAATTATAGTAAATACCTGTTTGGATTTGACAAAAGCATAGATATGGTCACAAAAATGGGGGAAACCCTATTAATACCCCCCAAAAATGACAATTTAGAAGATTAACAATAAAGATCTGCGAGTAAAATATCAGATAGATACATCATTTCTGAAAAGGCTTATTAAGATGTAGAAGCTCAGCATGACCAGAAATTTTGTATTTGATTTTTATATAAGCAACAAAAATTAAGATCCAACATGGCTGGAGTGGAATGAGTATTAAGTAATCATTTTAAGTAATACTCATTCTATTAAGTAATTTTATTTGCAATCTTATAAAGATAAAACTAAAGCATTCATCTGGCTATCATACAACTGGTCAAAATGCCAGGAAATTGGTGATAGAACGCCATGTTCTAAATAAGTTTTTTAAATAAATTTTTAATAGAAAATAATAGCAGCGCTCCCAAATGATCAAACTAAAAAGAAATTGTCTTATCGTCTCTTATTTTTAAAAGTGTAGTTAGTCTTTTTTTGTTAATGTTTAATGTTCCTAAAATTCAATGAAAACCTGCTTTTTAATCTATAAGCAAAAATTCTTACTTAAAAAAATTGCAGAAGAAATTATATATATAGTTTCTGAAGAAATGAAAATGCTTTGACAAGTAATAGTTTTCATAAATAACAAAAACAAGTAGAAAAAAAAAAAAAAAAACAGCTCTGTAGTTTAGAAGCAAAACAGAAATAAATCTGCCAAAGCATCTCCTCAAAACTTTCTTGCATACTACCAGGAAATGCCTTGTGTGGCTTTGGATAGTAGTTACAGAATATTAACACTAGGTGCTAATTAAATATTTTTACTGACTATCGTGTGATCGTTGGCAAATGTTTAGGGATTAATGTCTGGCATGCGATTGAAAGTATCCAAAAAGCGAATTTGGGTTCTGGATGCATTCTTAATTAATTAAAATAAAAATTTGACTCAAAACTACACGTATATTCACAAAATTACATACCAAATTTGCTATATTTAAGTCTCTATATTTTTGAGTTATCGCATTTACATATTTCTAAAATTACTGACGGACATGTGACGAACCCCTTGTTGGATTTGGCCCAAAATTTGACAAATGTTTATAAAATAGATATTAAATCTGTGCACTAAATTTTAAGTATCTAGTTCTCTTTGTTTCGTAATTATCATGCTAACTTATATTCAAACAGTCAGACAGACAAACAGATTTCCTCTAAACGAATGTTGTTGAATATTGGATCAGAATCTATAAGTTTGGTGTGAAAACTGTATATCAGATTACATTTACCTTGCTCAAATTGTTTTTGTATTATCTTTATTACTGACAGACATTTTCCGAAAATGTGTTTTCGAATTCAAAGCCGTATGAAACGAGGAGTTTCATTACAATCTCGAGTTCGAATTTTATGATCATCGCAATATTTTCTCTAAATTTTGTATAGGAGAAAGCCAAAATGCAAATTGAAGCATTTTTTAAAACAGACATTTTTGAAGCCAGAGCGAGGCAATATATCACATTTTTTAAAAATTAACAAAATTATCAAATGAAGAATTTTATTCAATAAACAAACTTTACAATTTTTTAAAAAGTTTAAATAAAAGCAAAGAAAGCATTTCTTTTACCCCTTTTACTACAATTTTAACAGCTGCAGAATAATGTGATTCAATGATTCAAAGAAACACTGTAATTTTGAATTTCATTACAACAAAAATCTTTGTTATAAATTGTGTCCAAAACTAATTTCTCAGAAATTATTTTTAAAAAATTACATTCAACCAAACAAATTCTTTTTTTATTCAAAAGCTATTTATTTAAAATTTAAAATAGTGTTAATATAATCTTTATGCGACAATATGCTTTGATATTATAATGAAAACACATTAAAATTCTATTTTTTAGCTAAACTTCAAATTAAATGTTTGAGAATTTCGTTCTCTAATGCCCAAAAAATAACTTCCCAAATTTCATGCATCTAACTTCAATAGCTTAATGCTGGGCATTGCTCAGGATAAGACTTTATATATAAAGAGAGATTTTATTGGGAAAAAATTCTATAAGAGTTATAAAAAGAAAATTATAAAATAATAAAACATAAATCCTAAAATCTAAAAAAATTTTTTTAAAAATTTCTTTAAAAATATTTAAGTACCAGATACAGCAATTCCTTTTTTTCTTAGTGAAAACAAATTTGGGAAGATTAGTCCAAGAAATAAAAATGTTCAAATGGATGGGGACATTCAAAAAATACAGCGGAAGATATCACGATCATTGTAAATTAAAGACTTCAAGTCAAAATTTCATCAAACTAGACTTGAAACAATTGACTGATATAATTACAAACCACGATTACTAACAAATCAATATACTACAGTTGAATACCGTTAGTAGATCATTAAAAGGAAGTATGTAATAGTACACATTTTGCACTGCCCCTTCCAGATATTTATTCCAGTATTTTAATAAATGGCAATGCACATTGTAGAAGAAAAAGGGGGGACTGAAAAAAGGAAGGGGGGAAGAAAGGAATGGGAAAAAAACCATTAAGCATTATCTTAATATGTGCTAGAAACCCTGGAATACTTCTTAGAATTCTTTCCCTTTGATGCTTTTCTTTTTTGATACATCAGGTAAACAAGCTTTTATGACCATGATTTTAAATTTATCATATTCAACTTATGGGGAAACAAAACAAAAAAACTTCCTTTACTTCGAGAAAATTAAGCACTTTTTCAGGACCTTTTCTGAAAATTAAGCACTTTTAAGGTACTTAAAAATGGTTTTCAAATTTAAGTACTTTTAAAGAACTTTTCATGACGCTACACACTCTGTTGAAGCTTTGCACGCATTGCTTTTTAATGAAATAGTCAGCAAATTAAAATAGAAATCATTAATAGATTTTAATAAACAGAACATTAAAAATTCAAAAATACATATGACAGTAAATAAATGAATAAAATTAAGAGAGTATTAAATGTAGTTCCAATGCAATTTATAAGTTCTTTCAATAATTTTTTTATTCCAAAGTTTATATTAAGAGCAGAACCAAAAATTTAATTACTGCATACCTTAAATCATTCTTTAATTCAACAACAACATCCTTTCCAACAAGGGACTTGAAAAATGAATAAAATAACTAGAAGGAAAAAATATTAATATTGCATCAGTAGATTAACATCATCAATAGTAGATTAATATGAACTTTTTTTTATTTCATAAATAAACTGTTGAAGAAATATTTTAATTATTTACAAAATTGAAAATTTTAATTATTTTACTTTGTGAAACAGTAACAATAGCAGAAAAATACCATGCAAAAAAGTAACAATTTATTAATTATAAACAATAAATTTAACAATTAACTGATAAAAAATTCAATTACCAAATAAATTATTAATTACATTTCTTATTTTATTTTTAACAAAAATGAAAGATCTAAATATTTATTTCAAAATAGTAAAATTTTATTCATTTAACTTTTTAAGAAAAATTTTTATTCAAAAATCTTTCCAGTCATAAATTTATATTTATAATTTTTACTTAGCAAATGAGGCTTTTATAGAACTGATTCAGACCAGAACTTTACAAACAATAAATTCTTTAAATTATAAAGAGAAATATTTTATTATAGTTCTTAAAATTAAAAAAATGCAGTATATTTTATGAAGTGTTCAGTTGAATTAAACACTTTGATCCCTTAATTATGGTTCCCAAGTGAACAAGACCATAATATTCTATGAATATTTTAATTTTTCAATATGTGAAATCAAGATATTCATAGATGTTATATACAATTCAAGGAGATCATAAATGAAAGTATAATATGAAAACAGGTTCTGATAACTTAAAATATACTATATTTCAAAATTTTCCAGAATTTTAACAATATATCTACTTATAAAAATAAAGAAAATATCACTTAAAAAAAATCTCATGTTCAAATTTTGATTATGAAATGAGCTATCAACATGTCAGTTTAGACTTAATAAGGTAATTCAAAACCCAAGCTTTGATCCATAATATATTTTTACATGAATATGAGCTGATAGAACACAATATTACCAATAAGAGCATAAAAAATTTAAATGAAAATGTAGATAATGAAATGTAGTTATAATTCAAGATATCACATGAAATTTTGTTAAAGCAGAAGAATAAGGTTTTCATCAAGGCACAAAAAATTCTAGTTAAATTTATCAAACCTAAATAAATAATATGATGGGAAATTTTTTTTAAAGTAACATTTGGGGACTTATTGTTTTAAAAATTCATAATTTAACATCATTTGCCACCATGTACTCAACTTATTTTTTTACATTTCACATTTCAGCAGCAACAAACTCGAATATCAAATACTGCCATCTAATTGATGAATGAATTTTCATTCTCCCACAAATGATATCTCAGTAAAATTAAATTATACAGAAATTCTTCGGTTTGCAAGTATAATCCATAAGATGAATTTTTAGTCAATGCCTTATTTGAATGTACGGAAATACAAATACAAGATTTGAAGATTTCTAAAGAGATTTTGAAAAAAAAAAAAAAAAATAAGAAACAATACACATTCTTATTTACCTTCTGAATAATCTCTGGATGCAAGAAAGAAAAAGATAAGTATACATAAACTATCCACAGTATATGAATTAAACAATTATACAAAATAGCTCCACATCATTTCTGCTAAAAGTTTGGATAAATAATTAGCCCTGAAATAGCTATTAATTGAGCATACATCCCAAAATGAGCTACAACAACTTATTTAGCAAACATGACATAGGCTTG
>JAPMOR010031703.1:112068-148805 GCA_026543865.1 Argiope aurantia | reverse complement strand
ATAATATTTTGAGATGTAAAAGGCTTTTAAAATATGTTATCTGGTAAACATACTAAATGCTACTCTAATTATTGAATTTTTTAGTGATTTTTTTAGTATGAAATCTAAATCTTAAAAGCATCAGTTACAAGAAAAAGATGAGTTTAAATTCTTGACTTTAAAAAATTACAGAAGAAACAAAAATTACAACTGCTTTTTATTTTTGAGATCAGGAAATTATTACAGTAAAATAATATCATTGCACTTCTGAAATATGTCAACATTTAAAAGTGATTTCAACCACTTTGCAACATTGGCTGGTAGATTCTGATGCAACTTGGTTTGAGTAAGAGCACTCCACATCACAATATCAGCAATTGTATAGCTTTCACCCAGAAGAAATGCACTCTTTCCAAGGTGAGAATTTAGAGACTTCAAAGCTCCTTGCCTATCTTTATTATTACCATGAATAATTGACGAATGTACTACCTCTAGCCAGTTATCAAACTGAGTTGAGAGAACCGAATCGGATTCGTCAATGAGAGATAGTAATCTAGATAGATACCTGTAAAATAGGATATCACGTTTCAGGATAAATCATGTTAAAAAAGAAAATTTTCACAAATTGTAAATATTTACAAAATTAAATAAAAAATTGTGGAGTAAAAGTGGTAAACAATTTATGATAAAAGAAAAAAAAAATTCAAATGATTTTTTTCACATTTAAGTGTAAAATATGCAATGCTTCATAATTTAATAAAGGTGAAAATTCCCTTGTATTCCTTAAGTTCATTCAAAAGGATTTAAAAGGGTCATAAATGTGATGTCCCCAAAAGTTAATAGAACAATATTTTGAAATATTCAAATCCTTTCATTTTTGACATTATAATTAATTATATCATCAACTACATTATCAGATAATCTATATTTGTAAATGGAAATGTTTTTGCATGTCAGCAGTGAACAAGGCAAATGATTAGACCTATCAGAAAAAAGATATGCTATAGAAAATGAGCAAATGAAAGTGTTTATAGATCTTGAAAATAAATATTTATTGAACTTTAGTTTATTCTTGCATGCAGTAAGATACCACCAGTAAAAGTTTTTGCTCAATATTCAAACAGATTAAATACATAGGATTTTTACCCTCCTAAGAGTTCAAATTTTACCTAAATATTATCAACTTCCAAAAAACAAAGTAATAAACAAAAAAAATTAAGAAATCACAAAATTATATATATTTAATTCCATTCACACCTGAATATTAAAACACAATTTCAGTTTAAATTATTATGTGGAAAGATGACAGTTAATGAAATAGTTTAATCTAACAAGTCAGCCCTATTATTATTTAAAAGTGGAGTAGTTAAATGTGGATCTTCTAGAATTATGAAATAATTCTATAGAGGAGTGCCTCATAAGTATGATTGTACTTCATTCTCAATCTATCTATCAACTCTTATTTTTAACTATATCTGAAGGCTATTTTCAACTTCATTTGCACATTTTAATGTAGGGATTGGTTCCCAATAAAACCATTTTCATAAAGAGGGATTATTTCTCCAAGAAACACTTTTTCAAATATTTAAAAATATACTCAATGCACCTTCCTTTCATTAGATTCTTTTTTGGCAAATCACAATAATCAGCTTCCAAGGTTGTCAAAGACATGGGATCATCAGAACTTTTGAACACATAGTAAGTTATTATTGAAAGCTTATAAAAATGTTGCCTCATAATTTTTACAAAAGTTTAAACATTCCATGTTTCTTTTGTTTTAACTAGTAACTGCTCTACACAAAATGTAAGCACATACAATTAAATTAATATAATTTTATTCGCATACATTTAAAATGTCAATTTAAAACAGAAATGAATATGGTAAAGTCTGATTGCCAGTGTTTATGTCCTTCGATAGCATGTTTAAATATGCTTAGTTTCAAGAAATATGATTATGTAACTAATGTTCAAATGTGAATGATAAATTAGAGAAAAGATAATTATGTAATTAGGAAAAGGTACTTAATTGCATGCTCCTTTTAGAAATCCAGTAAATCCATGGGGAAAAAAACATGATGAATGACAATTCCAATTACAAAAATCAAAAGATGTTCACAGGCAGTTTGCACATTCATGGAAAGTTCAGCGTAGATGCCAAACAGAGAAAAGTTATAGTCAAATCGGAACATTTTTTAGGATTCATCCAAGTCAAACAAGACTTGTAACAATACAATGTGTTGTAAATAAGATAATGGTTATATATTGTTCACATTACAGTTATACTGGATAGATATTTAATGTACCTGTAAATATAGGTTTAATCAAGAATAAAATATTTGTATTTTCCATTGCTCTTGAATTTTCACTCAAAAGAGAATAAATTGACATTTGAAAATTAATTGGAGATAACATCACAATTTATTTATATCCATGCTTTTAAACTCACCTGACAATATTAACTTCACCTTCAATCATGCCTTGATGAATAGGATCAATCATCATCTCATGATCCCTATCACCTAAAAAGAAAAAAAAAACAAATATTTAAAGCAGTTTTAGTTTTACAACTATTAGGTAAAAAAACCATAAACAAAGACTGGACAAAAATATGTTTTCCCAAGATTTTGCTAAAAATACAAATTACATGGGATATTCATTGTTTAATAAAGGCTTGATTAACACAAATATTTTATAAAAGTGGTTAAGAAATGAATTTGGTCATCTTGAAATATCGATTTCAAGATTATTTTTCAGTAATACATAATGCCATATTTTACCTTATTTTGTTTATGGCTCGATGATGTAGAAAATAGTTATGATGTGGCAAAAACAAAAAATAAATCAACATATATTTGCAAAATAATAAATATATATAATTAGAAAAAAAATTCTGAGTGATTAAGGATTGTGACAATATAATGATGATGTTGCATCAAATGATTATAAAATTTTAATGCAATTTCAGAAGCCAAATAAAGATTTCTTCAAATATAAAGTGCTGACTGCATGATCGATGCATCAGTGGCATGTTGACAATAAACAGCATCCAATGTTTGTTTTTTATTTTATTTTTCTTTATTTTGCTCCTTTTTATATTTGGCTTTAAAAAGTGGTACAACATACACTAGCACTTTGTTTCCATGGCACCTTCTAAAACCCCTGTTCAAAGCACTTATATTTTAACCCCTGTTGCTACACATTAAATTGCTTTGGAAATATTCAGATGGTTAAAATTCTTAACATCAGAAGCAAAAATGCTAAGAAAAACAAAATAAATTCTATAATTTAACTAAAATTTGTTAAATGACCATTTTTAATTGATTTTTATCAGATTCCCAACAGTTATTATCAATTATAAATGATGACAAAAATTTAATTTTTTTTTTATAAATGTGATGACTGCTAAATCAAGCAATGCATAGCGATCTCATATAAAGTTGGCATCATGATAATTAATTTGGTTGCTGTTAAACTTATTTTTCAGTAAGAAGGCATCTGATTAATCATCAACATTTAATACTTTATTTATTTTTCAATAGTGCTGTGGAAAACTACTTCCAGTGTAAAGTGTGTCACAAAAATATTTCAACACAAAACAAAGAGAGCTTAATAAGAGGGAAGGAATCATGAAAAGTCAGACAAAAAAATAAAATTCCAAAAATAATTAAAAAGTAAAAAAATATATGTGATTTTGTCAACTAATGTGGAAATGTAATTAAAGCCATTCAAAAATATTATATTTTATACATATATAAACAGTAGAGATTTAATTATTCTGTTTTATGTTGGACAAAATATTAAAAACTATAATGGTGGCTTTTGTAGTCTATAATATATATAGACTACAAAAGTCACCTTTAGCAACCAGCTGGCTAGCCCAGGTTATTAATTTTTTGATAGTAAAATAATTAATATGGAATGGAATTATTTTTTAAAAAAAATTTCAATGTGTTATTTGATACAACAGAAATACATGAATTCATCTGAATCAGTCTATTACAAATTATCGGGACTTAAATTTTTTTAAAAATGCATTTAATACAAAATAAAATGGAAGAGACGATTTTTTTAAATCTTAATTTTAATACTGATAAAAGCTTGTGAATGAGTTTTAATGAATGAGTTTGAATATCATCAGAACTTTGTTTCAAACTGAAACCAAAGTAAATTAATAAAAAATGAAAATAAAGAAAAACTGTACAGAAATGAATTAATATCATTAAAAAGGTAATTTTTAAAATTTTAAGGTAATGTAAAAACCACATTTTTATATGAGATTCTTGGATGATATGAACATCAGTTTTCACAAGCAAATCACACTGATTACCCATCTGGCAATGGCCAAGCCTATTTCTGAATTCAATGAAATTTCATTTGATGCTTATCTCTAGCATGTTTTACATATTCTGTTCTCTGACTAAATGGAATTTTTATCCCACAGCTGAGAATTTCTAATAATATTTTGCAACTTCATTAATCAGTTCAGCGAAGTGTTGAATTCAATGCAGCTGTAAATAATTTCATTGACCCAATTTGAAATGTTTGTATGACATTTTGTTTATATTTGGCTGTTTCCATTCAACAATAAATAATAAGAGCAATGTCTGTACCATATGTGCCAGTGTTTTATATATAATTTTATAGCCAGAATCGTATATTTTTACTATCCATAGAAATTTAAACAAATATTTTTTAAAAAATTAATTTAAATCAATGTTGATAGTAAAAATATTGTATTTTATGCATACAAATTTTATATATGATTTATATTGTAGTATTTACAATAAAAATAATGCATAAAAGTTATCATAATAAAGCAATGCATTAAACTGCATTTCAAAAGTAACTTTAACATTATTCATAACATTTTACAAAACATTACATTACATAACATTTTACATAAAAGTAACACTATTCATTCTATTAACAATGAAAAAGAGCAACAGTTGGTTACCAATACAATTTGGTTGTAGCAGTTTTAAATAGCTTTAGATAATATATTTAGGAGATAAAAAGCCACTTGACAGATAACATAGGATAGCTTCATACAGTTAGTATAATTAGTCATATGAAAATAAAGAATCTCATTATTTCTCTTTGCAGTTTTATATGAAACATGTTTATAAACATCTAAAAAATTCAAGAATTCTTAGCTTTTTTCCCCCTTTTAACTTCATTTCATTCATAAAATTCGAAGAATAATAAAAAAAAATATTTAATTAATTTAGAATTATAGCAAGTAAAATATAATCTGCTTTTAACAGCAGATATTATTTCTTTTATAATCCTTTTACTAGAAGTAAAAACATAAAATAACTCCCATTTATCTATAAAATTTGGCGGTAGGAAATAATACATATCAACATTTTTAGAAAATTTTACTTATAGTAAATGACCTATACATGCAATTATTACCTGAGAAACAATTTATTATGTTACTTTCAAAAACTGGTCATTTGTGAATGCTAAAATGTTCCTTTCATTAATGACTGAAATTTTGTAATACAATATTTTGATTTTAACAATTGGATATAATTAAACCTTTCAAGAGGTTTAATAAAAATATTCTAAAAGAAGATTTGCAGAAATGCATTAAGAATTTACATTTTTATCACCATGAATAAAACCATTTCTACAATGACTTAATCATTTGAGACATATATTAGATAAACATCTAAAAAATTCAGGAATTCTTAGCTTCCCCCCCCCCTTTTAACTTCATTTCGCAAGGAAAAACTTCTTTCAATTGCATTCAGAAAATTTTTTAAATTACTAAAAAAAATTTCTAATAAATAAAAAATGAATAAAGCTAGTGATAAATTTCACAATCCTAATTTCTTTCTGTGTCACCCATTTAGAGTCACACAGAAAGGGTAAATTGGACTTAAACTATTTTTGGACAAACAGCTTTCTTGAAGCAGTTAATAGTAAAATTAAAATCATATCTTACCATCTCGCCAAATAACTGTCAAAGAAAGGTTACACGATTCTGATGATGAAGAATTTTGTAACTGTCTAATTTCTTTTGGAATAGCATTAAGAGAAGAATGCTTGTATGTCACAAGTCGTGTTGGTGTTGACTGGGCAATCAAATGATATAAAACCCAAATACTCAGAGGAGGAGATTTAGGATTTGCCTTCACAACAATATCTTGAAACTTTCCAAGATTCTGCAATAGAAGCACAGCTTTTTATACAGATTATATAGCAATATTAATGCTTTATGTCTTAGAAATAAATCATTTATAAGTAGGAATTTTATAGAATAGTTTCTATTCATTTATTCGTTTGCATTCATATAAGTAAATGTATGTAAGCAGCACTTCTGATTACATACATCTGATCTTGGATCATCGCTCAACTCCAGCAATGATTTTTTTTAAAATTACTTCATTAGTATCCATTTTCAAAATACTAAATAATTATTAAATGGACAAATGCACTTACATTATCACTGGTAACACCAAATTCTGCTTTTAATTTTAACACTTTTTCTTTGAGATCTTCTAGTTTATGTATAATGTTTAGTTGAGATTTTTCTAATTCAGCTAAATCCAAGCTCTTTGAGCTAACCTAGAGAGAGGGGGGAAAAAGGAGTTAAAATATTTAACAATAAAAAGCCTCATATCACATAACTAATTCTAGAGTGCTTTTTCATTACAGTTAAAAAAATGCTCTGAATTTACCACTTTTCATTAATGACTACAATGATCAAATATTCAGCAAGTACAGATGCTGTCTGCTACAAAACACAAATCACTATCAATGCTTAGTCCGGGTTCCCAATGAAAATTAGAAAAGAAAAAAAAAATCCCTGTTTTTCCCATGTGCAGACATTCAAGATATGAATGTGCAAATAGCACTTATGCGCTAGTTATAATGTAATATGATTTTAAGGAGTATAAAAAAAAAGCAAGGGCAGGAAGCAACAATTTAACATTAACTTGAAATAACAGCATATTAAAAGAAGATTTATATTTACATATAAAAAAACAATTTCTCTTTATTCATTATCTGAAATTTAGCAAGTCAAAATTTATATGTTAAGGGGGAGGAGAGGAATATATTTCCTTTCATGCTCTTTAAATGAAGGACAATGGGCAAAATAAAATACAAAATATTTTTGTTATCATAATGCAAATCATTTAACAAAAAATATTACAAATCAAGGTTACTTATTTTTATTTATTCATTTTTGCCAATTCATGTATTTAGACATCAATTTCTGCAGATTTTTCAGTCATCATTTCATGAAACAAATCTCTAACAAGTAAGGTACAACTTTTTTGTACAGCCTAATGAACTTTTTTTTTTTTTTTTAGCTATTTCACTTTTAGTGAGCATATGTGAAAATATTTAAAATATATAATTGAATGCACCAAAGGACTAGTGTGATGCAACAAATTTTAATGCCCATAAAAATTTTGCTTTAAATTATTGTTCTTGAACTAATATCATTGACTTATTTTCAGATATTAAATTTGACATTTTAAGATTTGACATGTCAACTTTTCCTAAATTCCTTTTAGATACTAAGTCAACATCAATGATGACTCTTTTGAACTGGCGCACAATCTAGCATATTTTCCTGTTTTGGCTTGACTAGTAAAAGCCTATTTTCCCATATTACTTCGATTTTTTATCTTCTTACAAAGCAAGCAGTATGCAATAAATGGAGTGTGCAGAACATCTTGAACCCATTCAACAAAATCAGGATTTTTTTTTAATTTATCCGATTCATACTAAATACAGATTTTGAGCAGCTCATTGTTTTAAAAAAAATCTCTAATTTACTTTGAATAAGCTCACAGTTTTTCAAATAGAAAACAAACATTTCAATAAACTCAATTATGCTAAATTAAACACCAGAGCACTGCTTTTGCAGATTGATTGTTGTTATTCCCACCAAAGAAACATATTCTATTCTTTCAAGCAGTTACCAAAGTCTCTGAAATGCTCATTAGCTGCAATTCGAGAATCTCATGGAAAAAGAACAAATATCTTACAAATTGAAACTGGAAGGATATATACAGAAAAAAAAAGGCGAGTTTCCACATTGCACAATGGCAAATGGTATTGTTTCATTTTAGAAGCTATTACTACAATCTTTTATTCTTGCAATCTTTACAGAATGACATTTTATAAATGGGTAAAAAAATAAGAAACTTAAAATTTTCTGTATTTTTCCCGTTTTTAAGAGAATTTTCAAATTCCTTAAGATTTTCCCAAGGTGGGTGTTTTTTTTTTTAACGATTTTGAAATTTCTTGCGTTTTTCTGGCTTTCCATGTTTTAAAGGTGGTGTGGAAAACCTGTTAATGCATCTATATAGACTTCAGTAATTAAGACAAATGCCAACAAAATAGGGAAGAACATTTTATGCTTGATGATAACTGTGGTCAGTATAACAGAAAAAAAAATCACAAATTCAATATATAGTATTATCCCATATCTACAATATTATTGTTTTAGTGTTCAGATTTCCTATGCATTTTCGACTAGGTAAATGCTTTAATACCATTTGTACTTTCATACAATTTTACAACCATATTCCTTTGGTCCCATGAAAAATGTAAAGAATGGTGCAATACTTATGCGTAATGTATATGTGTGTGTAAAACACAAATAAATGAGCAAACAGTATTTATTTATGTATTTAGTATGTTATTTTTGTTAATTTGTGAATAAGAGGTAATCATTTGCAATATTTTTAATTTAACTTTCTTTTTCAATATAAAAAAAATCAGCTAAATCATAAGAACATTCAATAAAGATGATTAATCAAACCCCTGCAGGTAATATTTTTTTTTTTTTTTTTTTTGTATACTGTTGATTTTTAGTTGATAGTATGGATACATCTAAATGCAGCAAGTCACAATCTTCCACACTGATTTAAATAAGGATAGCCTCAATGCATTTTGCATATTGAATAAAGCTCTGCTTTATTTAGAAAGTGATTTATTAAATGTAAAAGTTAATTAATTTTATGATTATCAGATATTTAACATCTCTAGCATTAAATGTTTCTTCTTTGAAAACTGAAGCAAAGTATTTCTCATACTTAGATTTTAAATTATTTAGAAAACAGAATTATCTAAAAATTAATATATTTATATCCTTTTAGATAATATCTGTACTAATAGGTTTGCCTGGTTTTTTTTTTTTTGTGTGTGTGTGTGTGTGTTTTTCCCCATCTTAAATGTATTATTAATTTGTAACAATCAAGAATATATCTACATGTGCTAACACTGAATGAATTCTAACAAAAATGATACAAGCATATGAGAATAATATAGCAAGTTATTTTCTTTTGAGATATCCCTAACACATAAAGCTTTTAATATAACAAAACAAAAGCCTATTTACATAACAGGCAACTTTTCTCATTTCCATTCCGACATTATGGCTTAATATAAATTTTTTTTACTCAAAGCTTAAAGTAGCATATTAGTATTAATAGATACAACAGTATTATTCCAAAGCACACATTTTGAGATAAAGCTGTTTTTACAAAAAGTTACAAGAAAAAATCCTCATGTCATATTTTTTCAAATTATTGCCTTACAACTAGTTAGATGAACAACATGCAATATGTTCAATTTCAGACAAATTTGTAGCATGCAGTTTTAAATTGTGAACTCAAAGCCATAAAATGGTAGTTTCCGATGGTTTAGCTAGTCCAAACTAATTTTGAGATGCTAAGTATAGAAATTTAAGCTCCATAAGGTACCAGAATAAATGTAATATATCGAGAATAAATACAAATTTTTTTTAAAATCTTTTATGATGGTCTCAATAAGAGAAGAAACATAATTACATAGAAAATTTAAAAATGATTATAAAAGATTAGGTACATTTCAGCCAATTATAAAAGTACTAAGGCACTAAACACAAAGTTTTTGCAAAACATCATTAAATATAGCAATTGTTTTTTAATTAAACATATAAGTTTTAAGAAAATAATTCTTAATAACATTATATATCACCAAACGTTTTGACATAGAAGTTATATACAAGATCAATTAATTCTAGTACTTAAATTATGTAGCATATATTTTCAGAAATCAAATCAAATAACAAATGACAGGATAAGAAATTTCTGATAGCACCATTAATTTAATTTCCTTTATTATATACATACATAACACACACACACATATATATATATATAATTGATCATTCATTTATCACAAATTTTTTATTCTTGAATGGGACTTGTATTAGAAATTTCATTTAAGGTAGATACAGTAATTCGTTTTTCAGCTCTTAACATATTAGTATCAACAGTCATTCATTACCAGTCAGAAATTAATAATTGTATAGTGAAATGTTTCAATAAATTAAATTCAATATGCAAAAATTTAGTTACCTCGGGTGAAAATTCAGTGGAAAATTTACTGTCATGTAAATTATTCATCTTATACATACAAGTAGGAAGAACAATATTAGACGTGAAGTCATATAAGGGTCTAACGTGATACATCAGTGGCCCGTTTGCAGTCATCGCCTTATCTTTGCAGCAGCTAAAATTAGAGAAATTTCAAACAAACATAAATACAAACAAAAAAAATTCCCACACGTTTAAGATACCGACGAATCGGTGAAATCGGCAAGGGAAATAGAAAAGGAAGTGACGTATAGGAAACGAAACCAAAAACGAAATTTTGGTATTTATCTGTGATATATCAATTGAGATGGAAAATAAGTAACTTAATATATTTCTTTCAATAAAGGTTCGACAAAAATGTATCATTTTTGTAGACTGAAAGATATGTACTAAAAAATTTTGTACACCCGTAAAACAGAGAGCATTGTTCCTCTAGTATGACAGCGATTTTTTCTTATCTTAACGTTTATAGCAAAGGCCCCAATACTTATTTCACAGAGAAACCTTATAAATATAACTGTAACTGCTGAATCCTTAATGTTTATTTACATTCTGGGGTGGGTGTGTATGCAGTCGTCGAGTGGCTAGTTTCGAAATCTGTCAATAATAGTTCAGGATAGGATATGAGAAATGTCTTACGAGAATTTAGATTGTAAGAAACGTTTAGTAAAAAGCCGAAGTGGTTTAAGAATAGTTCGTTTAGATGATGAACCTACTAGTCCATTTGAAATAAGGGAACCATTTTGGGTTCCTGATGGAGAGGTAATTTATTATTTCCTATATTTACATTTCCATATGAGCATATTTTGTTTTCTATTTTAACAGTTTCACACTGCTTAAGGTTTAATTTTGTTACAGTTTCAATTTTTATAAAATTTTGAGTGGAAATTTGCCATTTAAAATTTTTTTGTCATTAATGTATTTTTTGATAGTTTAAATTATCTATTGTTTTTATTAAATGTAATTTTCTGTGGTATAAAATTAATAAAGTTTCAGTAAATTTCTACCAATTTCTTACTCATATTACTTTATTTTGATGCTTAATTGTAATGATTATGTCACTTGTTTGTTCTTATGGCAGTTTTACTATTGCTGCTTGAAGTTCAAAATTAAAAAAAAAAAAAATTTACTGTCTTTTTTTCCATTTAGTCACCATCATGTGCTCATTGCCATACAAAATTTGATTTCTTAACTCGCAGGGTAAGTATTTTAACAAATTTGAATTGCATTAGTACAATCTGCAAATATTTTCTATTTTTCAAATAATATTTTTTATAAATATATTTAACTAAAATTTTAAGGTTTGATCATGCTCAAATTTAAGATTATTTATGTATATATTTGGTTAGATAATATGGTATGCTTTAGCTAAACTGAACATTTTGATCATTTTTATGCTTTTAGATTTTTTTTATCAGAAATTACAAAATAATTTTAAAATTCTCTACAACTCTATAAGTTTTTACTTAAATAATTTCAAATTATGCATGCTATACAAACATGTAAATTTAATAAAGATAATTCATGATATATTGACATTATTTTGATAAGACATATTTACATTTAGAGAAAATAAAATTTGTGAAATAACGATGCTTTCTCTTAATGTATATTGCTGCCAATATTAATAAGTTTTTATTGAAATGGTTAAGGAATCAGTAAAGTTAGATGCATGCTCATTTTTGGACATTAATCATTTTTTTTATCTGTAAGGTGTTCATGCATAAAGTCATAATTAATAAGCATTTAATTTTCTTGTTTCAAGCATTAAAAAATATTTTACAGAAAAACTCATGATATTGCAAAATTTTTATGCATAATAAACTTTTAATTTTCTCATGTTGGGCATAAAAGGATATTTTGCTTAAAGATATAATGTAGATACATGTCACAGTTTTAACATAGGTTGATATTAAATATGTTACCTTTTTTGTTTTTAAAGTTTTGGGATAAAACAAATCAAAGGTGTTTGATTTTGAAAAAGAAATGCCTATCAAATTTTAGAAACTTCAGGCTAGCAATGTTTTTACGTGCTCCTTTGAATTTCTTGAAGAACTTCAAAGCAAAATTCAAATTTACGATATTTTAAAGATGGTTCATTTTGCACTTTATTTGTAGGAATTAATATTTGATTCTTTTTTTTTTTTTTTGCACTTTTATTATTTATTCGGGTTAATTTATAATGCCATGTCCCAGAATATTGAGTTAACTCAGTTTTTTTTTATAGTATAGTCAAATGTTTTGTAGTTAAGTTTCAATTTTTATTTATTTGTCAAGTAATATATTTAACTGCTTTAAAACTATGAACTGGTCAAAAAGAGGCAGATGGAAATGTCTCATTTTAGGGCCAGGGAAATATGAATTTCGTATCCTTTTCAGTGAATGAGATAATATAAGGAAATAATATGTGTTAAATATACCATTTTTAATGAGATATCCATTTATGTGGCATAGAAGTTTAGTGAATGAGCAAATATGCAAACAATTGTATTCTTGGTCATCTGCCCATGATTCAAAATTGTCAACTTCTACCCAAAAAAGTTTTTTTTTTTTTTTTTTGTACTTACATTAGTCTAATTAAGAACAAAATGAAGGATTAGTACTCTTTTCCCTTGGAATCTCTAGGATTTCTTATAATAAGTAAATTGATGTTAATTATTATAAAGGAGATCTTAAAATAGTTCTATATTTGTAATAATTTATTTGATAGTTATTTTAAAAGAAATTCTAATTGAGCAAAAATGTACATTCATTAGCTTTTATTTCAAACCTAAGAAAAACCTACATAAATTTTGAAGTGATGCTTGATTATTTTTATTATGTTTCATAGATTTTTTTAATTATTATTATTGATTTTTATGTATCTGTTCTTTAAAATTTTCTTGCATTTAAGACTTATTTCATTATTTTATTATAGCATCATTGTAGACGATGTGGAAATGTGTTTTGTAATCCCTGTTGTGAAAATAAACTACCTCTTCCAAGAATGTCATTTGTTGATCCTGTAAGAGTGTGTGGAGATTGTGTTGAGGTGACCAAAAAAGAAAATGATTTTTATGAAAAACATCTGAAGGTGTTATTAAGTGGTTAGTGTTACTTTGTTGGATAAAAGTTATTTAATATAATTTTTTTATTTGGAATGTGAGAACTTTTGAATGTTTTTTAATATAGTAGATTTATGATCTAATATTTTCTAAAAACAGTTTAATTTTGCAATTATTCTTTTACTTTGTTTGTTTTCCAGAATATAACTGTATAACTTTAACATGTATTAAAATATAATTGTCTCATGCAAGAAACTGGGAATATTTAGCCTCTATTTTAATATTCCATGTTCTATCTTTATTTACAAAATTTGCTAATTGCTCTACTATTGTCTTCAAGGTACAATTTAACTTATAATTATCTTCCTTTTTAAATATAAATTTGTTTGAGTTGATAAACTCAAACATATGAATTCAAGATCCTGAATCAATTAAGCAATCTAGTTGGCTCAGTGTTTTGCATTGTTTTCTTTCTTAAAAACATAAAAACAATCTAATCAGCAGTGTATGATGCACTTTTAAGTTTTGTGATAGATATTGTACTTTAATTATTCCATTACAATCATGAAATAGCACGGAGACATAAAGAAAGATTAAGAAATTTTTAATATAAAATTATTATGTATTAAAACAAAATTAGCATGTAATATTGGAGATAGAATTTAGCTGCATAATATTATCATTATGCCCATATATGAATAAAAGATCCAGATATACTCCTTTGTATTTCCTTTATTTACCTTCCATAAAAATATCTTAAATATAAAATAAAGAACTTTTATTTTTTGATACGGTTAGTAAATTTATTTTTAGGTATAGTAATAAGTGTGCTAAAGTTAAGATTTTCCAAATGGGAAGTTATAATTTTGGTACAATGGAAACAAAAATATATTTTAAAAGTCATATTGTAGAAATACAAGAACTCAATGAGAAATATATTGTGCCTTTTTAAACATAAGCCAATCCAGATATAAGCTAGGAATGCATTTTTCCCCCTTTAAAATTTTACCCAAAATTTAAAACTTTTATATAAACAATTTTTTTTAATTAATTCCTGTGACATTTATGCATGTTACCATATATTACCAAGTAGATAAAACTAAATATGTTCCAATTAAATCATTATAAAATGAATACCTGAAGCCAAAAGTGCTAGTTTTCACTCTAGCACTTTTGACATCTTTCTGTATAAATCTGGCACATTTTTTTCATTTATTTGCAATTTTGTATATGATTATTTGTATTTAGTTATTATTTTCTATGCCTTTTTATATTTGATTGAAAGACGATTGTCAAGAGAAATTTTTGAATGGCAAGTTTTAAACTATAAATGATTGCATTTCAAAAATTTCTAAGAATAGAAGACCTTGGACATTTTGAAGAATGGTGAGTAGCATAGGTGCTCCCATTCTTCCATAAATCCTCTGATTCTATAAATCAATAATAATAAATAATCTCAAAAATAAAACAATTCCTTTTCACTAACAGCAGGGCTTATGTAATTTAAAATTGTCTTAAACTTGGGAAATAATATAATTATAGTAAAAGTATAGAAATAAAACATGTTATGCTTAAAGATATTTACAAATTTATCAGTTCTGTCCAGTTAATGAATATAAATTGGTGTTTTTAACAAGATTAATGACATTGTTAGATAAATGCCAACACCCATTCTTTAAATCAAAAAAATTCTAGGTTTATATGCAGAAACATACAGTAATGATAATCTTGTTATTTATTTGCACAGTTTTACTGTTTTTTATAGTTTTGCTGCATGATTTCTGATAATCATAAAGAGATATTTTATTATTCATTCTTGTTTTTTGTTTTTTTCCTTCAGATTATTATTATTATTATTGTTGATGATTTTATGCTTAATTGGTATTCGAGTTTTTGAGTAAATTTTCCCATTAAAAAACTTTAAACCTGATGATTTTGAATTGTGGCATTTTAGAAAAGTATTAAAATTTCAGAAAAGTTTCATTAATTTTAAAAATTTGCATTTCTATTTATTGGGTTTCTGTGAATTAAATGAACTTTAAAAAATTTAGTCAGTTAAAGTCAATATATTCCTTGTATGTATATATATATATATATATATATATATATATATATATATATATATATAATATTAAATTTATTACCATTTATCACACAAAGATTACTATCTATCAAATATCTGGGTAATGGTAATGTTATTATTCTTAAAAATGATTTCAAATTTTTTGGCTGTTTTTTTATTTAATTTCATTAGAATTTTAATTAGTTAACTATGTAATTGTAAATATTTTGAGTTACAAGTGAAGGATATGAAAATATGAGCTGAATTAACTTAGATATCAAATCTCGATTTATAATCTTTAATGTATTTTTTTGTGTTTGGGATTCTTCACATTTTTTTTTAACTTTCTGAAATTTATTATTTAAACTAAGAAGATTTTATCTGATAATTATTAATAAGATTAAGACTTAAAATATAAATTTTAGAATATTATCTTTCATGTGATGACAAAATAAATGAAAAAAAATACGTGTCCTGTAATTAGATGCTGGACAATAAAATGATGTATTAAAAACCAAATATTGAATTAATTAGTTTTGGTGTTTTTATATGATTTTAAATCTATTATTTACCTTTAAATCTATTATTATATGCGATAATTAAATAAAAATTTTGAAATTAATTCATGGATGTTATATTTTGATCTCTTTGCAACTTTATTAACAACAATCTTGTAGGAAATTGGGTCTTTTTTCTTTTTTTTTATGTTTAATAGCATTGTAAGTTTATATCCTTTCTAATTAGATTTTGTAATGTAATTACATCAATGTTATTTGATAATTCCGATATTCTAAAGGCTGATTCTGATTTTTTAAAAAGTTCAATATTGCTAAATTTGATATTTTGTTTTTAATTTTTTTTTAAAAAAAGCAATGAACTATTTTTTTTTTGAAAAAGTGGCATTGCCCTAAAATTGTTTTCCCTCTTCCTAATGTGATAATAAAATTTATCGTTTTAGAAATGGTAGAGCTGATAAAATGATGAGATTATTGCACAAAATATAATGAACTTTTAAATTCTTTTTTTAATTATGCCATTTTAACAAATAATTATAATATCATATGAAAATAGTTTCCATTAAAGTATTGAAACTGTTCCCTACAGTATAAATTTTTTTAACTTTAAAGAAATTGAGCACTTTTTATATATTAATTCAAATTCTTTATTATTTTATTTTAATAATTCAACATAAAATTTATTTTTAGGTGCAAATTTTAATTTGGATGAAGACAATGGATCAGGGACCTTAATTCCACTGTTTTGCTGCTTATCTAAAGATCATCAGTAGTTAACTTTTTGTTGCTTTTTATTTATTAATTTATAGCATATTTTTTATTATTTCTAAATGATTTATTTTTTATAGGGCAATAATATTTGATGGTGGAAATATGTGGCAACACAATCCAGTGCCCTTAGTAGATATAGTATCAGTCCGAGTATTAGGATCCAGTTCATCTGGAGGTATAAATTGTCATTGTGAGCATATAAAATAAATATAAATTTACATCTATATGTGCTGGATACGTTAAAATTTGGGTTTTTATTGATTTGTATTATGACAAAAATTATAATGCATTCTGAATTGATTTGCTGCATTATTTGAAATTAAACAAATGTTCCATTTCAAAATAGCTTATTAAATAAGAAATGAAGGAAATAAAATTTCAGGAATTTGATTTGAAGCATATAAATACATATATAAAGGTGAAGTTACATGCCAAGGTATGCCTTCGCCGATTCAATAATTTAAAAGAATCTTTTTGTTCTTGTTGTTGTTAATGAAAATGCATAAAACATTTGTCTCTACTATAAAGTAATATGATGTCCAATATTTCTATTATTTTTGTTCAAGGAAGGTATGGGCAAGTGATTCTATATAACATTTTCTCATTTTGAAATCATGATTTCTATGATAAACTGTCTCTTTCAATAAATCCTGTATTTTCTGGATTTTTCTTTCTGCACATATTAAAAATCCTTACCTGACCCATATTTTGGAAAATCTAGTTTTGCTCTGACAATTATTTTAAAAATGTTTCTCTGTCATAAACAGCAACATCTTCAATTCATAATCTTGTTTTCCTTTTGCCATTTATTGTTAGTATGGAATGTGTGTTGTTGTGTTTGTAATATTCAGTAATTGATATGAGTTGCCTTTTTTATTTTTATTTCTTTCATTCAGATTTGCATGCATTTTAGCAAAAAATAATGCAAAAATAATTCATTATAAAAGTTGAACATTCAGTATTTTCAGTCCATCTCCATGGGAAATTCAATTTAATGGATTTAACTTTTGCAAAATTAGCTACTTACTTTTTCTATCAAAAGTAAGTGTTAACCAAAACATTCAAGTATCAATTTGAAATCTTGGACTGTTGAAACAATGCTCTCTAAATAAATGGGGAAAAAATTTTATTACAAACTGAATTAAAAGCCATTATATATAATTTTAAGTATCATTATTTAATTGATATAAGAATTATTGGAATCTACACAACTTTCACATAAAAAAAAGTTCATTCTAGAAGAGTTGAATTCTGGAGATCTAGCACTAATAAAAGTTGTAAAGGCATTTTCATGTTTTTACTTGTTGCCTGACATTATAATAGGAAAAAATTTCCTGTTCATCAGTGCTGATAAACATTGTAATTCTTGATGCATTTTGTCAAATTTCAGCAATAGTTTTCAACTGTGATAATTTCACCAGCCTTTATCATTCCCACAAGACTTCTTAAAGCAATTTTGTTCTATATATTTCTTATCTTTATGCATTTTTTTTTTATGTTACTCTCATTTATGCTTCTACAATTTCCAGTTTAAATTCAGGCAACAGTATTTTATAAATTTTCTTTTCACATCTTTGTTTTAATAATCTGAAAAAAAATCTACTATTATATTTGCACCAAACTATTATTTCCTATTGAATTTTATTTTAAAAATACATATATTGTTTTGTGCGTTTGTGCAATCAACTTCAGTCTACAGTCTGTTGCATTATACAAAATTTCCTATAGAGGGAAAAATTCATTTCTAAAAAGGACTGCAGATAATGCTTAGAACAGTTTTTTTAATGATAAGATAGGGGCATTCTGTGATAGTGAGATAATGAAACTTTTCAAAAAATGCCAGGTTGTTACCAAAGAAAATGATATGCAAATTTTCAATAAACTTCAATGTTAATACAAAAAAATATATATGGTTCATTTATACTAAAAATCATTGCAGACTTTTGGTGTAGTCAAATATAATCATTATTGTGAATTTAAAATATCTAAGCTAGTTTTTTATTTTTATTATTATTATTCTCAGAATAATGAAAAATACTGAAAATGTATTTAGCTTTTTAAAACAATCTGACCTGATCACCTCCTAAATCTGTTGACCTTGGGATAATAAATATTTATGCTGAATGCTGTTAAAAGAAAGAGTACAAGAAAATTGTTTTACATTTGTTTTGGTGATAAATGGAAAAGCAATTATTTCAATTTTAACTGGAATCACCGCATTCAAGACCCAATCTATGTATTCATTGTTACATTTTAGATTCCTTACCATTAAATCATTAATATTTGTGCGTATCAAAGAATATAAAGTCTGTCATTAAAAATGATTTTGTTATATTAAAATTTATTTACATTTTTCAGTAGGCTGTATTTATGTTTGAAAATATGTCTTTTTAATTCATGTATAATTAAATAGATGAATCATACAGAAAATTTATGTATTTTTGTATGCTGGAATTGATTACAATTCTGAAGCTTGCATGTTTATGTGGTTTTATTTGGAAGTAAAGCTCTTTGTTATAAAATTATTTGTGTGAAAATAATCTGATTTGTTTTATATGATGGTTCCAAAAATTAAACCTCCTATTGATTTTTTTTATATCAGGGCATAATATAATGTGATATAATATCATGGCATATGCATAAGGTGCCATATTTATTTTATATCATGTCAGTGGTACTACCAGAATATACATCACCTGGGGTATAATGTATTTTTTTGTCTCATCATCACATTTAACTTTTAAAAAAAGGGCATAAATACATTAATGTTTTATCTCAATAAAACCACTAATACTAGAATTTCTAATGCAACCATGCCCATCTTGCCCCAGTGGCTATGCCACTGTGTCATATACCATTAGGCTGTATTGGGAAACAAAAGTAGTAAATGAAAATATAGTCATTTGTTTCCTTCATATGAAATATTTGTATAGATTTTAATATTTCCCTTTTGAGCAATTTAAAATCATCAATATTAATTACAAGCATTTTTTATACCATAATTTTCTCATTTATATCAATTTAAAAATATTCTTATAAATTACACTATAATATTTCAGGTGTAAATTCACTTTGAAATGAAGTGAACTTTATAAAAGTATCCTAGATCGATGTTTTTTATTTATTTATTATTATTATTATTTCCTTTATCTAGGAGTAGCACAAATAGCTGGAGCTGTGATTAGATTCTTCGATTTCAAAAAAGATGAAAAAGAAATCCGCTTGTGTTTAGCTGATATTCCCAATAGAAAACAATCTGCTTCATGGGTGCATGCACTTCAGAAGGTTAGATTATAATTTTCAGATTTTCTATATTCTTCTATAAAATTTTTGCTAAAGCAAAAGATTTTTTAAACCTGCAGTAAACTTGACCAAAAGTGAGAATTATGTCATAAAAATATAATACACTGCAAAATTAGATTTCACAAGTTTAATTTTCCATAGAAAATTTATATTAGGAATAGTTTAAATTTAACAAGTATACATGATTTAAACAAACTAAACTGTTATTATAATTAAGAGAGAAAAATTAAATTTAATGTTAACTAGAAGCAGTATTATTACTGCTTGATAAATAAATACATGTTTTTTAAAGCTGCTAATTGTTACTATGCATTTCTTAAAAATGATCTCTTTATTTTTCATAACAGTCGATCTTCAAGCAAAATCGAATTGTTCCTCTGTTCTTTTGTAACAGTTCACTGAATTTTTGAGAAGTGAATGTGCATAATAACTTTTGCATTATTGCTGCTTTTTTTTTCTATCAGCTGGTTTTACAATACCATTTAATTCTTCATTCATCAGTCTTGATTCATTCTTTCATTGTGTCTTCTATATCTGAAATTCCTTCATCTCTAATTGCTCTTATGATTTTACAGTTTCTTTGATTTCATTTTTAATATTTAACTTTTTTACTTTTTACAGCATACCACATTTGAATTAAATTATTGTTTGAATAAATTAGATGAAAACAATTAGGATAATGCATATGTACAAAATTGCTTTCTGCTAATTTGTACTCTGCACTGTATTTTTAATTGCTTCATTTTAATGAGATTTTTATACATTGTTCTAATTGTAATATAGCACTTCATCATATTTAATGAGAAAACTTTTTTTTATCCTCTCTCTTTTATTATTTTGCTCCAAAAATAATTTTAAAATCAGATAATTCCAATGATAAAGATTTTTCTCATCTTTTGGGGGAAATGGGAGACAATATAATGTTCTTCTAGCTACTGAATATGAAGTCAATGGATTGTAAGTTAAATAGTTGGCTAAATTGCTTTGAAAGTTTATTTAAAGGTGTAATGTATGTGAAATTTAAATGCTGTTACTTCTGTATATTTTTAGAAAAATACATTAAAATAAATATTTGCATAAATAATAACTTGAATTATCATTTCAAAAGTTAATACTATGTTGTTGCTTGTCTTTTTATTATTGTTTATTTAAAAAAATGATTGTATAATACATAATATTTTATTGCATGTGTTTGTATCAGCTGGTGCTATTATAGGATAATCAAGTAAAAAAAAATTTATCTTAATTTTTCTTAGCTGAAAATTATATTTATTTTGTTTATTTATTTGTTATTTTAACCAAGATACTTACCATCGACAAGTTTAGGTTGTAAAGATCTTACATTACGCTATTATGTATCTTGGATGTCTTATTAATTGTATTATAGGTTGTCTTTGCTTAATGTATCTAAATGCTTTCAAATGATTTGCCCCATTTTTTTTTTATTTATTATCTTAATTGATGTGTCAAATTTTTCTTGAGTCACAATGTTGACTATTGGACTTATTAGTAACTTCTCTTATTGTAAAACTATTCATATGCCAGACATTTTATTTGCCATTATGGAATTTTAATTTATTTGAAATCCCATAACGGTTAGTATATTTGCAAATATTACAAACATTTGCTCAGATCAGCTCTTTCAATAAAAGATTCCAGTTTTAATTTTGTTTAATTTAAATTATGAAATGTAGAATTCAATTTTATATGTTCACAATGTATAATAAACCATGAGTGAGAAAATAATATTGCAATGAAGAAATTGTTTAACATTTTTAGCTTGCTGATTCCATCTGCTTTATTTTAAATGTTTTATCTTCAAAATGTTTCAAAATTTTATTAAACAAGTTTAAACTATACATTTAATGCTAAAATAAAAATATCAGTGGATTAAACATTTAATGAAAAAAGAAAAGATATTATTTGACTAATTTTATTAATGATATGTTATAATTTGTATTATAATGTCTTATCTGCATTTTCAAATTTTCTGGCATTGACTTTTATTAATGATCTTGATTAGTAAAATATAAAAATAATAATTTCCTTAAGCAAAAATATTTCAAGAATTTCAATTTTGATCAATCAATATGATGTAAGTTGAATTTATTGAATTTTAACATGAAATATATGATTATAAAATGATTATTACCTTTTTAAGTAATCCTTACAAGATTGAAAAAAAATATTGATTAACAGTTGTTCTTTTTCCCTGCTTAAAAGTGTTACTAGGATAAAATTTGAGTTTTTCTTTGGCCATGACTTATATTAAAAATTAGGTTATTTGTAATTTATAATTATAACTGTGATTACTTATGGTTTATCGTTATTACTTATGATTTACTGTTAATGTCTATGTAAATTAGACATAAAATTCCATGTGCTTGTGTTGAGTATATAATTTATTGTTTCAAATTATATACATGAAACTACAAAAAATGTCAAAAAAATAATAATAAGTTCTTTTATCTCGTAATTTTTTAATCAGATTTAAAGATATTAAGCCCTTTAGTCTGCAACAGCAATGTTCAAGCCCTTCCAAAAGTGGAGAAAGATGGAGTGGGAACAAAATTAGCTATACTTATATAAAGCTCTCTCTCTCTGTGTGTGTGTGTGTGTGTCGGTGCTCTACAGGCCAGAGCATTCGACCTACAGCTATCAAATTTGGCACATGCATACCTTGGAGGTCGGAAATGTGCATCTGGGGTCCCTTTTTTGAATTTTTAGTTAGAATTTTAATTATTACTTAAAAACTAACTTTCCCGTCAAAAAAATCTTTTCACTTCCCCATCGCCAAATGAGTAAGGCTTCAGTTTTTTTTTTCCCACGCTAAAGAGGATAGGCTTAAGAAATTTTAGGCAAATTATTTCAAAGGATTCTGTTTATTTTCTTAATTTTTGATCCATTTAAAATTACACATTGTTAATTAATCGATCTTTCAGATTCATTCTGAAGTACTTTCGAATTAAAATAAAACAGAATAAAGGACATTAAAATTTTCTAATCTGCATAGTGTTACCCCAACTGGCTTAGAAAATTCACCCATTTGCGTTACCATGATTGGCGTTTAAAATTCAAGCATACGCATTGTGTTCTGATTGTTGACAACTATTTTCAACGGACACTGACTTGGTTTTGAAGGCTTAATAGGTTTTCGACAGATTATTTCAAACGATTCTGTTTATTTTTTTAATGTTTGATGCATTTAAAACTAAACATTGTTAATTAATCGATCTGTTCATGATGAATCTGAGAAAATTTTGTTGAAAACTTCTTGAGATATTATACAAATTAAGAAAATTTTTCTTTAGTGCACATAAGGTTTAAATACTCAGCGACTGTATTTTCAGTACTCATATTTTAAAAAAATATATTATTATATTAATTGCAGTTTAATCATTTAAACTTTAATTTGAAGCATAAATTCTACGGGAGTTAACAGAAAAATAGAGAGATACATATTACGTTATGGCTGAAGGCTTTTATAATATTATGAGTGAATTACATGACTATTAAAATATTTTAATAAAGAAGCAATTAAAATGAAAGTTCCATAAAATATTTAATTATTAAAATTTTAACGTGCATTAAGATTGGCGAACCGGCTGGTCGCCAAAGGCGGCTATTCTTATAATATAGGAAGTGTATATTGAAAGTTTTTGTCATTCAGTCAATTTAGGAGAGACTCACTTGTCACTTGTCAATTTAGGAGGGACCCACTATTTTCCAAGGCCCCAATCAACTTTCAACAATCTTAAAAATGTTTTGTAATGTTAATGATTGTATCTACATGTCTTTCAGCTATTATAATAGTAATTGTATTCTGTTAAAAATTTCAGTGTAAATTTGGCCATTAGTTTGAATATTTAATATTAGATTACTTATTTCTATGTAGTTTAAATGCATTTTTTATTTAAAGCATCAATTAAAGGGCTGAGTATTTAAAAGTATTTTATATATTAATAATCTTAAAAGGATGTATATGTAAAGGTTAGAAGCCCCTTTTATATACAGTGAGATATCAGTAAAGTGATTATTTTAGATAAGTATTTTTATGAGCTATTAGTTAATATACATTATTTTGCATGGAAGGCATTTTGAGAATAATTAATCCTTTGAACCATAATTTTTTTGAAAATCCCTCATTAAATTCCTCATTTTTATGATGACTGCTATGTTTGACGTTTCATTGTTTTGAAATTCTGATATTAATAAGAAAAAAATACATATTAAATAAAAATTTACAAGTAGCTGTTAAAATATTAAAAGTACATAAGTCAACTGTAAGCAGGCAAAAAGACTTCATTTGTCAGAATCTTGTTCCCAAAATTATTCCAATGTTTAAAATGTCACACTTCTTATTTTCATTTTTTTTTTTTTTATTCATTTTCATTTGCTTGGCAGATGCTTTTGATAATTCTATGATATCCCACATTTGTGTATTTAACTTTCTTGATATAACTGTGACAAATGATAATGAGATAAATTCAACAAATCTTCTAATAAGCATTGCTTTAAATAAGTTATGCTTTCATGATTTTTAAACCATTAACTAATTTTTTTTACATAAAATTGGTTGGCACTTTTTATGTAATGCTTTATTTATTTTTATGTATATTTCGGTTGTTGTTTGATTATAACCATTAAGCCCATGCTAACCTTTTGCATGTATTGCCTTCCTTTTCATATTGCAATCATTTTCTTTCACATACTATGTTTTTATGTAAACTTGAGTATAATATGTATTTTCAGAAAAAAATATTTTAAAAAATATATATTGACACTTTATATATATCGATGTTTGGCTTGTTTTAATTTTTAAAAAAGATTTTGGCAACAAAAGCAGCATGCAAAATTTTCAAATAAAATGTCGCATTTTTTTTTTTTTTTTTTTTTTTTGTATTTTGAAATTTTTATTATTTATTTATATTATAAGTAAATTCTTTTTGATTAAAATTTCCTTTCTTGATTTATATCTATTACAGCAGAATATATATCTTTTTAATTTGATTTGTTGCTCTAGAAGAAAATAAATTTGATGCCTTAATTATTGTACATTGCTTGTCTAGCCTTCTAAATTGACATACGTGTATGTGATGAAAATGTTCAATAGTTATTTATGTATTAAATTGTTTTCAATATTTTAGGCCTTAAAGTTTGTGGATCCTTCTGTCAAGACTCCTTAAACATAGCTGCTTCTCTGGAAAGTATTTTTAACAGAACAATTAAAGAAATTCACTTGATGCCTATAAATTCCTCTGTGATACAATCATTTTATATAATTATTGAGATAACTTTTTTTTTAATTTTTAGAGTATTCAATTTGTAAACTGCTTGCTATGAAAAATTTTATAAATACATTTAAATTTTAAATTTTTTGAGTTATTTTTTTCTGCATATTAAACATTTAAATGTCTAGAAGAGTCAATTTCCTTGTAATCTTCTAGAATGTTGCAGGTAATAAGTAGAACAAAGCAACTTTCTCATTTCTGATTATTCTTTTGATGATACATGTGTAAGATCTGATGTTAATTTTCTTCTTTGTTGAAAATGAAAAACTCATTTTTATATATCACTTGTTAATCCAAATTTTTAAAAAATCTCATAGTGCCTTTTTCTGTATTGAAACTGCATATATTGTTGATATTTGTTTTATCAATGTTACTGCGTAATTGTTTATATTAAATGTTTTGTTGTGAATTTATCTAAATTTTATTGTAATATTGCTTTATTTTAAAATTCTATTGATTCATATATACATATATGAAAAATTTTCTTTATTAAGTTTCTTAAAATAAATATTGAATGTAAAATATTTCATAAAATTCAACCTAGCAGCATATATTTGAGTTTGAAGAATTTGCTTCTTTTATCTCCTTTTCTGGTATCTGAACCCAAGTTACTTTTGCAGACATTTTTTGTAATTACTAGTTTATTTATCGTTAAATGAATTCAGACTTAAAATGTGTCTTTTTTTTTTCTTCTTCTTTTTTTTAACCTGTCTATATTTATATAATTGCTTGATTTTCTTACTTATAGGCTTATTTTGTGTACCTATAAAATTAATCTATCTCAATTCAATTTTGTAAAGCTAAAATATTTTAATGGGAATCTTTTAGTTTTTATGTAAATAGTGATTTGTATATTTTGTTTTATGTATTTTAACTGACTTGATTATTTTACATATAATTACTATAAATGTGTGTTTTGTTTTGTTGATTATATGATATTTTCTGGTTTATTTTTATCTAAAGACTTTTGTAAAAATGTAATTAATGGAAATTTCTTTCAAAAGTTTTCTTCTGACGTACAAATATATAAAAGGTGCTTTTGAATAACTGTTACTTCATATTAATGAAGATATCTGATTTTTTTTTAATGAAAGAATACCATAATGGTGTAAGTTTTCTAAATAGAACTTTGATCTTTATAAAATGTGTGTTGTCTGTTATATTGTTAGTATTCAATATCTGCGATTTGTACACAGATATGTATTTACACGAAATGATGTTTTATATTTCCCACCAGTTTTATGATAAAAAGAAAAAAAGTGAGTGAGAATATTTGAATGAAATCTCAAAGTGTGAGTGTATATGCAACTTTTTTTTTTTTTTGACATGAAAAAAAAATATTATGCAATGAACATTTACTGTGTCATATATTTATCCTTTTTTCTATATACTAAAAATGCCTTATTTTGATATATTCTCAAATGCATGCTTTGCTATCATAATAAGTATACTTAAATATACTCGTAAAAGCATATGTATCTTTTCAGTACATTTTCAATTTCTTGATTTATTTTTAGTTGCTGTTTTATAGATATTTTTTACTAAACAGTATAAATCAAATGAAATTTTATTAAATCTAAATTTATCATATGCATGTATAAACTGGTTAAAAAAGTTTTTGATGTTTGCTATTTAATATTAGTACTGTAGTTTAAAATATTTTGACTTTATTATAACAACGAAGACTTTACATGTGAATTTATCTGTTATTTGGAAAAATGTGCAATATTGATTTAAGCAATTATTTTCTGATCTTTGTTTAATGAAAGCTTTGAAATTAATTTCTCTGAACTTTATATCTTGTCATTGTTTGAATATATCATGTGCTATGGATTAGACTGATTTATTAGTTTTTCTGGTGAATAGCTAAGCTTTTGTCAGATTTCATAAATTGTTGAATGTCAGATATTTGTGAATTATTAATTTCATTACCACTATGTATGCAAATTTGAATTATGGAAATAAAATTGAAGTTAATATTTTTGCATGTGATTTTGAATATTTTTTATACTGTTTCTTTATTAATAATCTTTTTCCTAATTACATATCATTTTTAAGAATTGATTTATGATTTTATATTTGTTCTTATTCATTATTAATTTCAGAAGTTCATATTTAATCTGTGATAGTTTTATAGGAGTGTTTTCTAATATAAGTCAGGATAATATAACAAACATTTATCAATAAATTAAATAGGATTTCTATTCCAAATTAAAATTAAATTTTGGAGTAGAAACCCTATTTTTCACTCTTATTTTGCCAAACAATTAAAAAATTTTGTAATAATCATAAAATAATTTGTAATTAAGTAGATTGATAGTAGTAGACAAAAGTAGCAGAAGACAACATTTTAACATTCTGCATAAAGTCTCTTATCCATTATTTGAAAGCTGCGTATCTTTTTAAAAAATGGAAAAAAAATTTTTATTAATATTTTTTATTTTTATTAATTTTTTTATTAATATTTTTTTAAAGGGAGAGCTAATTTTGCCTATTTTGTCATTTATGCTGCTTTGTTTCATAAATTGCTATATATCTTTTAAAATGTGTTGAATATCTAATACATCCAGTTTGGCTCATATGTATTAATTCTTTTTTTATTAAATTTGTCGATGCTAGCTGCAATGACGAAAATTTAACAGAAACAGATTTTAAAAAAACTTGGTAATTAAAAGATTTATGTATAAGGTACATAGAAATATATTTTAAAAAGTAAATATTTTTAATTACTTTTTAATCTTTAATTTCTGGCTTGTGATTATAAATGGAATCTGTACCTGGAATTATCTCAAATTCTTTAACATGATTATGTAATTAAAAATTTCATAAATCCATCGATTAACTGCTAATTTAATCCAGTAACTAAGATGGTTTGTAGCTAACAAGAATGTATAAATACATAAAATTTCAACTTAAAAGCCTCTGAAAGTGAGAAAAAAACAATTGATAATAAAATTCCATATTTAATCTCCTATTAACTCTCAAAAGAAGAAAAAAAATTGGGCTTTTTTTTTAGGTAGGGATGGGGTACAGTTATGAAAATTCGTCCGAGTAACCGCATTATTAATATACCCAAGAAAGAGTTTCTATTTTGCTGAAAATAAACTATGGTATATTTTTGTAGCAAATTTGATAGTCTTTTGAACACTAGATAACAAAATTTGTGTTGACAATTTGATGAATATGTAAACTTTGAAAAGTTAATTGACAAATAAGCTAAATTGTCTGAATCAGATTGTTTCTTCTCGAGTGAAGCAGTAAGAATTTGATTCTTTCTGTAAGCAATTTGTCTGGAAAACTCTGTAAGCAATTTGCATGTCGTCACAGTCATGATAGCATAACTACACGTCTGTGTTTTATCTTATCCTTAAACATACTTTTTTCTCTCATCTTTTTTTTTTTTTTTTTTCCTTTCTTTCTTTAAGATATGCAATGAAATTGTCATGGTGCAAATGCTGCAAATTTTTTTTTTTTTTTTAGAAATTGTGCCTCAAAAATGGCTAGTACATTTTTTTAACATATTTTTTAAAGCAAGCCTAGAAAATTACAAAAGTATGAACTCATGTATAGGTTGTTTCTAAAGGTCATTTATAAACTTTAAAAATAGATTGTGAATACAGAGGTCAGTCAGTTTTGAAATTGAATATGAGTACCTGTCAAATACAAAATGTGCCCACTAATTTTTTCTTTGTTAGTGAATTAAATAAAAGAGTCGATAGTATGCTATAAAAGTTTAATAGAATACAAATTTCTATTAATAATAAAGATGGAAGTTAATGTTGCTTTCTATAGACCAGGCCATTTGACGTAGGGTTATTAAACTTAGCATTATGTAGGGTAAGGATATGCACTTCGGAACAAGTTTTTGAAACTGTAATTAGAATTTTAATTAATTTGAAACAGATGAATTTTGGCATTTTCCTGCGATAACTTCCGAAAGTATTGGTGCATAAAATTGAATTTCGCACTATTTCAAAATTTAAAAAATTCTTTAATAACATCAGTTTAATATTTGTGTATATTGTTACAAACCTGCAATTCGGCTTCCTAGCATAGTTTGTTCCATCATCAGAAAGACTTTTAAAGTCATCGGTGTTGGACGGAGTCCGGATGTCATGTCGGAGGTCCCCGGCGCTAGGCGACCATTTGGCGACTTTGGCGCCAAAATAGATTATACCCGAATCATTGAGAATTTTCCCGATCCGTCCAGTAGGAACCGAGATACGCCTCGAACGTTCCTGGTTGGTTGAGAGGCTTCTAGCCCCGCCTCCTGAGACCTATAAAAGGAGCCAGTCTGTGCTATCAGTCAGAGTGGCCGGAAGCGATAGAGAGTAGTAGTCGGAATCGACGGTGCAGAACTGGTCCTCCAGGGATTAGCAGAGCAGCGACGGAGTCAAGCTAGTGCTGAACTGAGCTGTGCGCTATTGTCTGCAGCAGAATTTTGCTGTTTGCACGTCTCGGCTGAAGATAATCATCTTCTATGCTGTATATAGTTATCGTTTTTGTGCTGTCCTGTGTGTCTTCGTGTAAATAAACGTCGTTGTTTCTTTTTCTACTGCCGCCTGCTGATTGAGCGTTCTCCACACCCTAATACTTCCACTATCCAAACGGAACCCGGAAATTTCGTAACAATATTATCGTGAATTTCGAAAAAAAAAATTAATTTTCAACAATAGATAGTATTGTTCAGAAATTCAAATCGTTTTCATTGTTTCATCAAATATTTAATCCCAGAATTTTTTTTCCCTTTTTAAAAGCTAAAGAAGAATGATTCTATTTATTATTAATATCTGTGTATTTTATGACAAATAAAATGGCTATAAAATTCAGAAGATAGATGAACTGAATATTTATGATTTTAATGGCGATGTGGCGTTATGGGACTGTTCCTATTCAGAATGTTTACGATGCTTAGGACAGTTAAAATAATGCGGCGTTTAGACAATTTGGCGTAATCATGGGCATGAAATTTCTATAATATATACAAATCACAAACCAATATTCACGACGAACCAGCTGGTTACCTGTGACGACTAATTAAAAGTAAATGGATCTCACAACTGGTTGAATAAAAACTTACTAAGCAAGTTGGTTTCTGACAGCAATTCCTTTAAATTACTACTTTAACATTTTTCTGTCATGACTCACTGCTGTGACTCTGGCCAACTGTCTAATCAGATGATACTTTGCAATCTCTTAACTGCTTTAAAGGGAAAAAATGAATATGAATCACATGCGATTCACGCGGTAGCTAATGTGCTAAATATATTGTTGAAGTTGTTTCCTAATTGTCTTCATCGTGCCATATTTGACTTGTAATATTGTTATCCTTTCAACTTTGTTGCGTTATTGTGAATTTGCATTCAATTAAACTCTGTCTTAAAAATTATCTTGTATTTTCTTTTACTTAAAATCCTGACAAAGAGCTAAGCTCTGTAGTTGGAATAGAAACATACAGATTTCTATTTTTCCCTCTTTCCTTATTTTATTGTGTTCTTCCTTTTCCTCATAAAAATGTAGTGAATTTTTCATTCGCGTTACATTCCAGTGTCAGAAACATGTACTTACAATTGTATTCCATTTTAAGATTTGCGTATGTATAACAGCTCATGACATACTTATGACCATACAAACACTCTGTCACTTTTTCTTTTCTCGTCTTATTATTTAGAAAAAACTGCTTTAAAAAGTTATTTTTCTATCATAGTACCATAAATGCTGCTCTTTAAACCTATCTATTGCATTTTATTTTCTAATTTCTACTTTTTTATTTATAAATTCTGATAACATAAATCGTAGATCAAAATTTGATAACTTCAACCTTTTTTGTATCTGTATTTGTTCTATGGACAGTTTCTCCATTCAGTTTGTTTATATATTTACGCTTAAAAGAAGTGTGGGGGGGGACTGTGACAGTGGCTGCCCCAAAACTTTCTCACATACTCTCTAATAAAGCTATCATTCTCCACGCTCTCAAAATATTATGGATCTTGGAAACGGCAGGGAATGCCTTGTAAAGCTTGGAGATAATTAAGAAATATGGACATTTGGCGTGAATATTGAATTCATCGTGTTTTCCTTGAGGAGTTTTTTTCGTGATTCATTTCTGGGATGTGGTTAGAAGTGTGCGAAATTCGAACTTGTGCTTTAGACGCGCCTTCCCAACCGGTTGAAATAAAAACTTAACACACAGTTACACTTGCAGGCACAAAATCGCCTGTCAAATTTGATATACAGTGTTGGCCAAAAGTGTGAACATTTTTTGAAAGTTTCATGTTTTTCAACTTTGCATGCTTGTAGAATATATTAATTTTTACTTAAATACAAATGTTTATATATCAAATTGAAGGTAATTTAATGTAAAATTTAATAACAAAAACAGTAGTACAATATCTGTATTACAAAAAAAGTTACGCTCATTTTAGTAAGATCTATCTTAGATTTGCATTTTTTTAAAGTGATACTTACACAATCAATACTTAGTAGGATAACCCTTATTTTTTTAAGAAAGCTTCACAGCGTCTTGTCATCGAGTGAACGAGTGTTTGGAGTTCATCTTTCGTGATCACATGACGCCTAGAATCAATTATAGATTCAATAAGTTGTCTTTTATTGGATAGACGCTTTTTTCATACAAGAATTTTCAAACGTCGCCACAAATTTTCAATTGGATTGAGATCAGGGCTGTTTCCTGGCCATGGTATACATCTATGCCTTTATTTTGAAACCATGTTTTGCATACTTTTGATGTGTGGCATGGAGCTAAATCCTGCTGAAAAATAAATGGTGCTTTGTTGGGGAAGAAATCCCTCATGGAAAGTATCCATTTTGGTTCCAGGACAATTCGGATGTATTTTTTGCTATTCAGGATGTCATCAATCACTTGAATTAGGCCCACACCATCTGCAGACATACATGCGCAAATCATGGCATTTGTTGTTGTTTTTATAGTTGCTTCAATGCAATCAGGATGAAGCGCTTCACCTACTCTACGTCTCACGTATTTTCTACCATCACTATCAAAGAGCGATATTTTAGTCTCATCGTTCCAGATTACTTGCTTCCATTGATTTTCTGACCATTTAATGTGTTCTTTTGCCCACTTAACTCGGTTTTCGAGTTGCTTTTGATTTAAATATGGTTTTTTCCTTGGAATTCTAGCTTGTAGTCCAAATCCTGATACCTTCTTCTTTTTGTTCTTGAACTTACTGCAATACCCGCTGCATTCATTTAACATCTAATGGCATCTGATGAAATTTTTCTATCTTGAAGGCATAGCCGTTTAATTTTTCTATCAGCAGTAGCTGTTGTGCATTTTTTTTTCTGCCTGATTTGGCCTTATTTTCCATTGATTTCGTTTTTTCATAACGTAAACAGAACTTTCGTACACCAGAACAAGTCACTGAATCACCAACTTGTCTTGCAATTTCAGCATAAGAGAGGCCATTTTCTCTCAATATGAGAATTCGGCTTCTTTTTGTAGATGTCCAATCAGTTCTTCTTTTGGTTTTGTTTGTTTAAAATTAGTTTAATTTTAAAAAAAAGACTTAAAATATTCAAAAAAAGCAATACTCTATTTAATTGTACTAGTATGCATCATTCCGCAAAATATTTCCACAACAATAACTCTTCTACCATCCAAATAACCTAAATTATAGTTACATACATTTTTTGGGTCCTCAGAACAGTGTTTGTGATTGGCTAGTACTCTTTTATTACAAAACACGGCATTATTCAAAACGATTTGTGTTTTGATTCATGTTTGTTGTTCTACTAAAATGAGCGTAACTTTTTTTGTAATACAGTTATTGTAATACTGTTTTTGTTATTGAATTTTACATTAAATTACCTTTAATTTGATATCTAAACATTTGTATTTAAGTGAAAATTAATATATTCTACAAGCACGCAAATTTGAAAAACATGAAACTTTCAAAAAATTTCCACACTTTTGGCCACCACTGTATTTAAGTCATTGCGTTTTTTGAGTTATGGCGTTTGCATATTTCTGGAAGTACAGACCGACGGTTGGATTGTAGTTTTCAACTCTTTGTTAGATTTAGCAAAAATTCGATTGATGTCTACTCTACATGTGTTAAATCTGCTTTGCTCCAAATTTGACAGAAATCTACAAATTCGGTGCTTAGATCGTATGCTAAATTTCGTTCGTTTTTTAGTTATCTTTGTTGCAGACAGACATTTTTCAGAAATGTGTTTTTCGAACTCAGGGAGGTCTGGAACATGGAGATTCGTCAAAATCTCGAATACGAATTTTTTTTGGCGATTACAATATTTTCACTATACTTAGTATACGAGAAAGTAAAAGCTAACTAAAGTTGGAAAAGCATGTTCATGCAGACAATTAACCATCAGCGGCCCAGGTTAAGAACTTCAACTCGACTTAGTGGCATTTTTCGGAACTCAACGACACTCCCGCATGTAATTCACTGTGTAAGTAAGAATATTTCATATGCAACTGACAGTTTGAAATGATATTGGTTTTTGTGTTAATAAATCAGGTCCTTCAACATAATCCAACCTAATCATTTCTGCGTGAAAGTATAATCAATTTTAGTCGTTGTTTTACTCAAATAAAAAACGTTATCAGGTGCTTCCTGGGATAAGTAAATATGAATCAGCAACTCTGTTTGCTTGGCACATCTCTAATAAATACAAAAAGTAATCTCATGAAAACAAACCACTTCGATATCACGCGCTTCAATCCATTGTAAACAGTTCGAGTGACTAGATAACATATGATTGTTTATCTATTTTTCTAAAAAACGATTTTATCTCTAACTCTTCATCGGTGAAGTCGGTTTCTTCATGGTGAGTTTTTGTTAACTTGATGATTTAATATACTGATAACACAACTTTCTGATAAACGTTCTAGATTATCAGTTGGGTATTTCCTATTCATTTTCACATGCATTTTTTTTTTAAATTTTACACAGATATGTAGAATTAAAAGAATTTTAAAAGAGCAGGAGTAGTCTTCCCAAAATTTTCTCACATACTCTCTAACCTTTCATGCCAGAGAACGCCTTACATGGCATTTGCATAAAATAGATAAGAAATATTAACTTTCGGCGTGAATTTAGCATGTCGTGTCATCCTTGACGAGTTTTTTAGAGATTAATTCCTCGCAAGCTAGTATCCAAAATCGAATTTCTATTTAGACATGTCAACGTATTGAAATAAAAATTTGACAAAGAAATATAGTCGCAAAGTCACATACAAAATTTGATATATATTAATTGGTATATTAAAGTTTTAGAGTTATCTCCTTACAGGTTTTCGAAAAACAGACCGACAGACAATCAATTCTTTGTTGGTTTTAGCTCAAAATTTAACAGGTGTCTGCATTGTAGATGTTAAATCTGTGTATCGGATTTTATCTATCTAGCTCTCTTAGTTTTGTAATTATCATGTTAACTTATATTCGAACAGCCAGACAGACGGACTTCCTTTGAACAGATTTCACTTAAAATTTGATAGAAATCTGCAAATTTGGTGTAAAGACCACATACCAAATTTCAAATAATTTTTGAATTATCTCTGCCACAGAAAAACGGACGGATATTTGCCAAAAATATACTTTTCGAACTCAGGGAGGTCTGAGACGTAGAGATTCGTTAAAATCTCGAGTTCGAATTTGTTGGCGATTACTATACTTTCTCTACGCTGCATATGCTAGAAAGTAAAAAAAAGAAATAAAAAGATTGCTATTTTTTCTACTACCCAGCATACTTTCTTAATACAATGCATTGTGAGTTAATTTTTAAGTAAAAGAGAAAAAAATCAGCTATGCATTTAGACTTCACCTCTTTCACTTATTGGGTTAAACTGGTGCTACTAATTTGCAGTTTTATAATCAACATATATCAAACTTCTTTTATCTTGTATATTGAACTTTTCAGCTAAGGCCTTCACACAGCCGCAAGTAGATAACAAGCCTTCGACTGATTTATTTATAGATTTGATGTAGAATTGCACTTACAGTGATAAAGCAAGACGCCGAATTTCATCAGCCTAAATCGTTGCGTTCTTAAGTTATTGTATTCACATAAACTCGAACGAGCAAACAAAAGGATTTCGGAGAATGGATTTTGTCTAAAATTTGATAGATACTTCCCAGAGACAGCAACACTAGGGAGACAAAAGAGACTTGCCAGTCGGAAACCGCTTACCCCCCCTCCCCCATCGACGAGAAATAAAAAATTCCGTCACAAAAAAATTTATCGCTTCGGAAAGAGATGTAATAAAGCAAATACACGAAATGCATGGACTTCTTCCGAATTATTTTCCTGATTAAATTTTTGCTGAACTCATAAGGATAAACTTATGAAAAAAAAAACTGTTTAAATATTTGGAATGTTAAAGAGATTTGCATGAGTTTTGCAGCATATGGATATTTCTTGTCCACAACAGTTTTAAAAGAACTTATATTTGTATTAGCTGGAGAAATTGAAAAATACAAACTGTTAAAAAATATTTATTAGCAGAAATATTTGGATAAATACTTTTACTTTAGACAACTTGATACAAATACTGAAATTTTTATTAAGTAGTAACTTTAGTTTAAATAACTTTTTTATTAATTTCTTCAAAAGTATTAAGAGTAATGACTATAATTGAGTTAATACGCTTAGGGGAACAATTCAAATATGACTTGAAAAGTATTTCAACAATTGATTTTGTTTGATTTCATTTCATAGAGCATTTATTTAATTAACATAAGTTGAATTCATTTAGCTGAAAATATTTTCCTTAAAATATTAAAATATTCTTAAAATATTTAATAATAAAATAATAATTACTTTCACTTGTTTTAGTTATCATTTTATTTTGTTATGAGATTTATTGAAAATATAAAAAAACTTGTATCCAATATTAAATCGGCATGTTTTATTTGATATCATGTTATTTATATATTTTAAATAATTAAAAAAGCAAATGAACCAGCCCCAAACTCAACATGAATCCGATTTCGCTCATTTTTATGTCATTTGGAATCTTATGTCCTATATCCTCTGTCATCAATGGTTTGCTGTCACCCTTCAATTGCGGGAGAAAATTAAGCACTCATTCCTATGGCAGAGTTACCAGCCACAGCCTTTGTACTGATTTCGATTTTTTTTTCCATGCGAATGCTTATGATTCCTCGATATGTCATCAATGATGATCTACCCCCTTCATCTCTATTTTGAGAAATATAACAAAATATATTTTGATATAACCCTGGACTTTAGCAACTCGATCGATTTCACCAATTTTCAGTTCCAACTTGAAAATTTCGCAACTTCGTAGAATAGATAACGAATCAAAATACTTTGCTCCTATTGTGTTATATATATATATATATATATATATATATATATATATAT